>OZ024789.1:2497563-2644348 GCA_964017065.1 Haliclona indistincta
CCCCCGCTGACCCCTCAAAGATCGTCATCAACAATACAGTAAAGTATTGTGCTTATGGAGACGTATTATTATAATTTTTATTATGGCTCTCCATAAGCACAATACTTTACTGTATTGTTGATGACGATCTTTGAGGGGTCAGCGGGGGTGATGTTGTTGCGTTTTTCTTGTGTTCAAGGAGAGTGTTCGGCTGCTTCTGCTGGTCATCGTTTAGCACAAGGATGGGTGTATGCTAGCAGCACTAAATTAGCCAGCTCCTCTACTTCGTTGGACGTAGCGAGTGGTGAAACGAAAATACAGAGATTCTACCGATCTTAGGGAAATTCGTACACGTGTCTATTATTGTTTGTTGTCGCCTTCAGGAAGGACGCTGGAGCTAGCGGTTTGCTGTGTCTTCTACACATGCAAGTGGCTATAGTTTGCTGTGGCAGACACCGTCTTAGCTGCGTTGGTTTTGCTGGCAATAGCGTACGAATATACATGTTGGCCGAATATAGATAATATACTCTACATGTTGCATAAATATAAACGTGAACTGCCACTTCTGACCATCTGGCTGGAAGCGACCCCATAAACCCGACCTCCTCTGGTTTGCTAACCGAGACCAAACGCATTTCAGCAAAGCTAGTATTATTAAAATTACTTGTTAAGAGTAGTACTTCCGTTGACTTCCCGTTGGAATGGCCAGTAGCCTTGCAGAACCTTGCTAGTCGTGCAAAAATGCGCTCTAATAAAAAGATCGAATGACTAGTTAATAACTGATTGCGGTCAGAGTTTAAAGCTGTTTTCTGCAGGATCGAAGAAGTTTTGGACTGCGAAATTTGCACCAGGAGGTTTTTATAAGTTGGTGTACTTACTAAGTCGCCGAAAAGCTGATTTTGTAGAAGTTGATATTTTGTGGGGAGACCCTACCTTAAAATGCCAAAAGTGGCGAGGGGCACTGGCGCCCTTCCAACCCCGGGTTACGGGACACCCCCTTTAAAATCCCCCCCGTGCTATACGTTTTAGTGGGGAGGGCGCGCCGAAAAACAGTGTTTTTTTAGACGTCTAGAGTAGGTGGAGTCAATTCTGGCGCCTAAAGCCGCTATAGGCCTTAAAGGGTTAAGCTGAAGTGCTCTATCTCAACAGAATATATACAGACAGCTAGTTTGCAATGCAACTCTTTGTATTTTTCATGTTTAAGAAACTATCAAACTGGAAACCATACACATTTTTAAATTTCCATACACATGCTCTTCAGTCAGTTATTGTTGACATAACTATTATAGATCACATCTGGTATCGTCTCTACAGCAATGGCTTCGCTGCTGTTCCATATTGTGCTAGTATTCTATCTTTTGGAAACCTGTACCAGCTACACACAGCAAATCACAATACAAGTGAGTGACACTGGTATAGATAACCGTTCTTGCACGCGAAATGGAGAATCTTGTGAATCATTGACCTATGTTCTGGATAGATTATCAACCATTGAGTATCATCAAAGCACTGTTGTCACCATAAACGTCACCTGCAATCAAACCGTTAAATCTGAATACAAAACTAGCTTGAACTTAAGCGTGAGAATAGTCGGTCACAACAAGGCTTGCATTATATTAAGCTCTTCTTTAAGTATAAGCTACGGAGGCACTCATAATGGTTCCTACTTCGGTTGGATTGGATTAGGGTTTGTTTCAAATACAAATGCCTCCTTATTCATAATCCACAGTCATTTTGATACACTGGTCATGCTCAACTGTAGAATCATGTCAGCTGGATGGAAATTCTTCAACGCTAAAAACGTATCCATCAAAAATAGTGAATTTGGGCCAGTACACCTTTGCCCTACTTTGCACATTTCTCGCACCAATGGTCTTGTGAACTTCTTTAATAATTCTATTACCAACTGCTACACTGAAAACAAAATATTCCACCTCGCAGTTATGCGATCAACTCCGGACAAATACAGCTATCTAAATTTAAATATTGTGGATTGTACCTTTACTAGATTGAAAGGTATAAAAAGGGATAGTGGTATAACCACAACTGAAATTCATAAATTTCAAAAAGATCCCAAACTTTTTTCAGTTGATACAGAAGGCAACTTTAATTTTTCAATCAATAAATGTGAATTCATTCACAACTATCAACTGACTATTGTATTAGTAAACGTTCATAAAAGTGGAAAATATTCAATGAATGTACAACTAAATGTACTTAAAACAACTATTAGAAACAACATGGCTACTTCAGTACTTGTGGGATTTATTGGTTTAAATTCAGAAGTGTTCTACAAAATGGCTGTTGTTCTGAAAGAGATAGTAGTCCACAACAACATAATAGTGAACACCGGATCAGCTTATGAATTACCGATAGGAGATATAAGGTCCACAATACTTAACCTCGCAAATGTAAACCAAATTCAGATTGAGGATTCAAGCTTCTCAAACAATCAAGGAACTGCCCTAGCCGTCACACCTAAAAATAAAACATGGCTGTCAATTAGGGGTGAAAATAATTTCATTAACAACACAGGAGTGCTTGGCGGAGCTTGTAATCTTGGCGATGTACACGTTATGATTAAAACAAACCGCACCGTTTTTGAAGGCAACAGTGCAGTTTATGGCGGTGCACTGTACTTGAATAATACAACATTATCAGAAACAAAATGTAACAATAAAGTAAGATTCATCAACAACACTGCAACTACAAGTGGTAATTCAATTTATTTTGCTACAATAACACGAGATGCCTTGCCTAACTGCTCGTTTAGCGATGTTCCACTTGCAGACATTGGTTCTCCAGCCTCCAACATGCAGTACAAAGGTGATAGCACTATTTCTCTGATTCCAGGTCAAAATATTTACATCAATGTTTCAGTAACAGATTGTTATGGTTCACCGTCATCTTGTACAGCAGATGTCTACCTAATATGTGACAATCAATGGCTATTTGTGTGCTTAAATAAGCACATACGACTCAATGGACCTCATCATGTTGTGTTAGCACAAGAAGAAGTTGGTAATTATACAGAAGTAGATACAAAACTGAGCATATCTGCTCCATCTCCTGTATTGGACAACACTACAGTTGAAATACTTTTCATGTGTAGAAAAAATTTAAAAACAAGGCTGAATATTAACTTGACCATCTCAGCATGTCCACTCGGATTTGTCTACAACATTAGTGAAGGTGTTTGCAAGTGTGCTAATTTAACCACAAGCCATGGCACTGTCGTATGTTCAGAAAACCTCGGTACCGCATGCATTACACGAGGCTACTGGTATGGTCCATTTACAACCAACAACACAACAATGAGTGTTTCGGCTCAATGCTCCTATCCTGATTGTTCTTACTCCTACAAGCCATGTCCAGCAAAGATGATCAATCTTGGGTTTTCGGGTGACTATAATCTACTTGGCACTGATCCTGATGAGCAATGCTCAGTAGGAAGAGGTGGACTATTGTGTAAGAGTTGTGCACAAGGCTACCAGTACACCTTCCTGTCTGTGAGTTGTGTGGCTAGCAGCACATGTGAGTGGTGGCAGCCTTACCTTGTCCTGGTCATCACATTAGTGTTTCAACTGATGATTGCAATGGCTCTCATGATAGTCGTTCGGTTCAAAATAGCAGCTGGATCAGGATTTCTGTATGGTCCAATGCTGTTTCTAGCAATCATTAGCCATCTACCACTAGACACTGATCCTAACCTTTTCATTTTAAGAACATTCATATTGGTCATTACAGCGGTACCACTACTCAATCTGGAACCGTTTGGGCTCATTCCATGGTGCTTCTTCCATCCATTCAACAAAATTTACAACTACTCGTTGCGATACCTTGGCCCAATTACAGTGCTGTTGGTAATCGGGTTTGCAACACTTAAAGCTCGATGGTGTCCAAGAACACTACTCAAATGGCAGAATTCTCGTCTACGAGCTCTTTGCATTCTAATGCTGCTCTCGTTTTGGTCACTGGCAGACATTACAATGAACATCACTTTCAACATTCTCACATCAACCAGACTAATACACAACAATGATGTGGTGGTCTCAGTAGTGGCATTAGAATCTAACTTGAAATACTTTTCTTTGAAGTGTAGCGCTAGCCAGAGCGTCGGGAACACGGTGCAACAGTTATGACTCAGAAAATACTCTCTCATGCAACAGTCAATGCACACATATTTAAAGGTTAGGCTAGGTCATATGATGAGGTGACATGTGTATGAAAATACAGCAGTGATTGTTCTGTGAACATGACTAAGTCAGGTCTAGACTGTCCGGCGTTACACCACTCCCCCTCCTCACGAAGAGCCTGGACGATAGTAGTCTGGCGGTCGCACTGTGCGCCGAAGTTTTCCTGACCAGCTGCCTCCACGAGTGCCTGCTTCTTGATCAGCATCTTGATCTGGACTGACTGCTTCTGAAGCCGCATCAGCATCTGAAGTGGTTGCTTGGGAAGTTGGGTTGGTGTCTGGATTGGCTACTTGTGATGTCGGCTCGTCTATTGGTATGGGCACCATCAGATCATCTTCAACAGGCGGGTCTATGGTAGGTGTGCCAGCAGATGGAGGGTTCGGTTGACTTGGAGATTTCTCAGTAGGGTTTCCTGGACTCGACGTGTAACAGGGCTTCAGTCGATTGAAGTGTACGACCAAGCGTTGTCTTCGTCTCCTGTCGGTTGGTGGGGTGACCAGCTGTATTCGGTAGACCACGTCGGAGATCACTTTCAGAATTTTGTATGGTCCCTTCCAACCACTATGAAATTTCTTAGCCTTTCCAGGAGATACTGCTGGACAGTAGAGCCACACCAAATCACCAGGCTTATATCTTCCTCCTGTGACTTTACGGTCATAGTGATCTTTCTGTCGCTTCTGTGCTCCCTGTCCATTATCTCTAGCAGTCTCATACGCTCTGCTGAAGCGGCTCCTCACATTGCTTGTGTATTCAGCTGGAGATTCACCAGGCGCTCTCTCGCCACCAAACATAATATCCACCGGAAGGCGTACTTCTCGTCCAAACATCAGATAGTGTGGTGTGAACTTGACACTGTCGTGTATACTGGAACGATAAGCTAACATCAGAGGGGCAAGGTGATCATCCCATGTATCCTCTGGGCATTTTTGCATCTGAATGGTCAACAGTTGTCTAAGGGTACGATTCAGACGCTCCACTAATCCATCTGACTGAGGATGGTAGGGAGTAGTTCTGGTCTTGTGAATATCCAGTAGATCACAGAGCTCAGAGAACAGCTTGGACTCGAAGTTCCTTCCCTGGTCTGTATGGATTGATTCAGGAGCTCCATAACGGCAGATCCACTCATTCATGAGAGCTTGAGCCACTGTTGATGCTTCTTGATTCGGAAGACTGACAGCTTCTGCCCAGCGAGTAAAATAATCAGAGATCACCAGGACATATTTGTTTCCACGTCTGGATTTAGGCAATGGTCCAATGATGTCCAACGCTACTCTTTCCATTGGTACTCCGACCACACTTGGAACCAGAGGAGCTCTTGCTGAGGTAGAAGGGGACTTGGCTTGAGCACACCTCGCACACTTTCGACACCAATCCTCCACGTCCTTCTGCAGACCTGGCCAGTAGAAACGCTCTCGTATCTTTCTCAGGGTCTTCGTGATTCCGAGATGTCCACCACCAATTCCTCCATGTAGAGCATGTAGAACATCATCAACCAGGACCTGTGGTACAACAAACTGAAACATTGTAACATTTCCAACATTATCTTCCCAACGCCTATACAGGACATTGTCTCTCAACTCCAAGCAGTCCCATTGAGCCCACAGAGAACGGACAATAGAACCTTTACCGCTTACTTGTACCAAAGCAGGTCTCTCACTGGAGGTCTTCATCCACTCCAAAATGATCTTCAAGTCAGGATCATTAGCTTGCTGGTGTTGAAGATCTTCGTCAGTCCAAACTGGTGCCCAATTGGAGGTATCGATAGGATCCATGCTCACTGCTGCTGTGGCGTCAGTTTCTTGAGATGGTACAATTCTGGACAAAGCATCAGCATTGGTGTGAAGTTTTCCCGGACGATGAAGTGTTTGGAAGTCAAACTCTTGTATCTGCTCCAGCCATCGAGCGACTTGTCCCTCTGGTTCTTTGAATTGTTGGAGCCACTGTAGTGCAGCATGATCTGTTCGAGCGTGGAAGGGTCTCCCTAGCAGATAAGCTCGGAAATAGCGCAGGAAGTAGACAAGGGCTAGAAGCTCTCGCCTAGTAGCACAGTAGTTTCTCTCAGACTTAGAAAGTGTCCGGCTACCATATGCAATAACCTTCTCCACGCCGCCCTGCAGTTGAGAGAGTACAGCACCAATAGCAATATTACTAGCATCAGTATCTAACACAAACATGCCGTCACGCGTAGGGAATGCCAGCACAGGAGCAGTAGTGAGTTTCTGTTTCAAGGTATCGAAGGCTGTTTGGCAAGGTTCAGTCCAGCTGAAACGAGATTCCTTCTCTTGAAGACGGTAGAGAGGTGCTGCTATTTCTGCAAACTTGGGAATAAAGCGTCGGTAATATGATGATAGTCCAAGAAAACTCCTGAGTTCTTTTGCGTTGGTCGGAGGAGGCCAGTGGGTAATTGCTTGAATCTTGACAGGGTCAGTCTCCACACCATGCTGAGAGATAGTATGACCAAGGAACGACACAGATTTGCGAAAAAATTGACATTTCCCTGGATGGAGTTTGAGGTGGGCTTCTTGAAGTCTGGACAATACTTGACGTAATCGCTGAAGATGTTCATCCCAGTTACGTCCGAAGACAATCACATCGTCCAAGTAGATCAAACAGATCTCCCAGCACATGCCCGACAGTACCAGCTCCATCAATCGTTGAAAGGTGCTAGGGGCGTTGCATAGACCGAAAGGCATTACGCGGAACTGATACAGTCCATATGGTGTTGTAAAAGCGGTTTTCGGTCTGTCAGATGGTTCAACTTCCACTTGCCAATACCCACTTCTGAGATCCAGTGTAGTGAACCATTCGGCACCATGCAAAGAGTCTAGGATGTCGTCAACCCTTGGAAGCGGATAGGAGTCACGAGTAGTGACTTTGTTGAGCTTCCGATAGTCCACGCAAAACCTCAGAGAACCGTCCTTCTTCTTTACTAGCACAATGGGGGACGCCCATGGAGAAGATGACGATTCTATAACACCTTGTCTTTCCATTTCTTCTAGCATCTCAGCGACTTGTTGTCTGCTATGAAAGGGAAGCCGACGAGGGGTTTGACATATGGGAGCTGCTTCACCTGTGTTGATTTGATGATAGATTTTATCAGTACGACCAAGGTCACTTTTACCAGAGGAAAAGACAGATGAGAAATCGCTAACCAGTCCATTCAGGGCTTCTACTTGATGTTCACTCCACTCTCTGGTATCAATTCCAAGTAGCGATGCTGGAGACTGCTGAAGACCAACGTGATGGACATGTGTATCAGGAGTCGACTCTGTCATAGGTAGCTCCACATACTCGGTGTCCTGATCTGGCGAACCCAAGGGACAAAATTTAGCGAGATTGGTTCCCTTGTAAAGTGTTACTGCTGAACCAGAGAGATTAGCAATTCTCAGTGGAACCGTTCCTTGATCAGGGTTAGCTAGTACACGCGCCAAGAGGATCTGATGCTTCTCTTCGATTCCCTCCTGAGCTTCCACCACACCTGTAGTACCTGCAAGAGAGGGATATTCACAACTGATATTAGCTTTACACAGTCTCTCTTCTCCCGGGTGAACAACAAAAGTCTCACCAACAGAGACATGGTAGCTGGAGGCAAGTGGTGTCTTTGAACTAAGCAGAGGAGTAGAAGTCTCTCCGACACGCAGCACATGGTTTCCCAAGTCGATGACAAATCCATGTGTGGTCAAGAAATCGGCACCGAGTATACACTCCTGGGTAATGTCTCCAGCGATCAGAACTTGATGTGAGAACTCTTTTCCGGCAATCACTATGCGGACTTCTGTCTGTCCAAGGATGGATAGAGGTCCTCCGTTTGCTGCTAGTACTGGTCTGTTCACTTTTCGTAGACCACTCTGCGGAGGACACCATACTCGTTCATGAATAATGGTAATCGCCGACCCAGTATCTACAAGTAGAGATATTGGCCTCTTCTGAACTACCCCGTTGACAAAGATGGACTGCTGAAGGGAGGTACTGGATATGTGAAGGGGGTTGAGGTCAGTTACTTCTGCGACCGGCGGTTGACCCAATTCGTCGGTCGCTGATCGTTTCCCGCTGGTTTGTGGGCTAGGATGTGGGCAGTCTCGCTGGAAGTGACCTTCTTCACCACAGCGCCAGCAACTTCCTAAAGGTGGTCGGCGTGGTCGACGTGGAGGACGACGTCCGGTAGGTTGTCGATTGTTGAACTGGGTTAGCAACTGCTGCAACATCACGGTGTTTTGGCGAACCGCCTCAGCTAAATCATCGTCGCCCCTAGCTCTGGCTCCAACAGCATTAACATCAGCAGGAGTAGGCAGAGTCGGCTCAGTGAACTGAACTCGCCGGACTTCCACTGCCTTAGCACGCATCTTCTTCCGAGCTAGCTGTGCTGCTTCCAATCTCTTTGCTGCCTTGCGGGCTTCATCCAGATTCTTTAATTTGTCCGGCTCTTGTTGCATCAGCGCTTCTTGTAGACGGTCATCTCGGAGACCAGCAATAAACCTGTCTCCAGCTATCTCCATCCTGAAATTAGCAGTCTGGTCCGGGTAACCACGATTTGCGAGGTGAATTAGAGCATCTGCGAATTCGTCGAGTGACTCTTTTTCCTCCTGAACTCGTTGACTTAGATGCCACCGTAGCTCCTGCATCGCTGTCCCAGGGCTGAATCTCTCGGTGAGCGCTTTAGTCAATTCTTTGTAGTCTGCCGCATCAACAAGCGCGTCTGAATTCCGTAACAGGTCGAACGCCCGGAACGCACCATCATCTAGCAGAGACAAAACAGCATTACAGAACTGGTCGTCCGGTGTCTTGACAGCCTTAGCGAATGCTTCGAACCGACGCAGCCATAACTGGAAGTCCTCCCCGAGGGAATAAGGACGTGGAGCGCGAAGCTGAGGAGCTGCCATTATTCGCGGTGACTAAGAGAAAAAAACAGCAGATAGGAGAATACACAGAGAGTACAGCAAAGCTCGCCTTTAAGGGCCCTTCACTAAGGGCAAGGTCAGGACAGTGAAGAACAGGTGACAACGCCAGCCGCTGGACTCTGTCCCCTCCGCCAACCGAGGGCTTTGGGGCTCCTGGACAGTTGACGAAGACACCCGTCTGACAACAGAAGTTGCGAGCTGCAGGACTCTTGATATCCCACCGCTGCCACCAGTGTAGCGCTAGCCAGAGCGTCGGGAACACGGTGCAACAGTTATGACTCAGAAAATACTCTCTCATGCAACAGTCAATGCACACATATTTAAAGGTTAGGCTAGGTCATATGATGAGGTGACATGTGTATGAAAATACAGCAGTGATTGTTCTGTGAACATGACTAAGTCAGGTCTAGACTGTCCGGCGTTACAGAAGCACATTCCAATAGTAATTCTAGCATTGCTAGTTCTACTAATAGTGATCATTCCTTTACTGGTAGTACTGTTAATATCACCAGCACTATCACGAGTGATTAACCTGACCAGGATCAAACCCTTCCTAGATGAGTTCCAGTCTTGCTACAGGGATAGCTGTCGCTGGTACTCAATTGTATACTTCATCGTGTGGATTGGGTTTGTGTCTATGCAAAGCCAAGCAGTGCCAATGATCTACATACAGACATTATTCATGATCCTATTGAGTGCTCACTGCTTGATTCGTCCATACCAGAGCACAGTATTAAACATCATAGATACTCTTATTCTCGTTGATGTTAACTTCCTTCTTTCTCTTATGCAGTCCAATACAAACCAGATTAAGATTTGGCTAATTCATATACTAGTCCTTGTTCCCATACTAAGTGTTGGAGCTTGCGTGCCTCTTGTAAAATGTCATAATTTGTGCAGATACTTGCTGTTAAAAAGAAGGCAACAACCAATAGCCACCACCAGAGAGCAACAATGCCAGGAGCGCCTACCATCACCACCCATTGTACCAGTACAGGAAGTTCGTCTTTATGAGACCAACGAGGAAGTAGAGCCACTCATAGGAATTGATGACAGCTAGTTATAAGAGTTGATATTGTATTGTTAATACTAAAGTATTTTCACTATTCCAACTATACATCCATTAACACTAATTTCACTGTTAGGACTTTGCATGGTACATTTTATATGAAATATAATTAGTGAAAGTAGTTTTAAAAACATACTATTGAGCTGCTATTGAGGATCTTATTGCTTCAAAGAATACACGGGTTTGAATACGAACTGTCTTTCAAAACAGCTATTGACACTGTTCATAACAGCTGCTATAAATTGGTAAACTGTTCTATTCAGCCACTGCTACAACTGTAATATCACTATACTGAAGTTGTAAATCTGCCTATACAGCTGCAATGACTCCACTACTGTTTCACGTTATACTATTGCTTGGTCTGTTGAGAAGTTGTAGCAGTTACAGGCCTGAAAATATCGCGATACAAGTGAGTGACACAGGTTTAGATGATCCTTCTTGCATACAAAGTGGAGAATCCTGTAAAACATTGATTTACGTTCTGGATAGATTGTCGAGCATTATGCTTCAACAAAGATTTGCTGTCACCATAAACATCACTTGCAATCAAACTATTAGAGAGTACTCTGATTATGCATATGGCTTCCTGAGTGTGAGAATAGTCAGTCACAACAATGCTTACATCACGTTGAACTCTTCTATCAGCTTAACACATTCCTTCCCTCATATCCAAACCTATTGGGCTTGGATTGGGTTAGGGTTCGTTTCAGATACAAATCATACCAACTTATTCATAAACCACAGTCGTTTTGATACACTGGCCATACTCAACTGCAGAATCATGACAGCTGAATGGATATTCTATTTTGTACAAAATTTAGTCGTCAACAATAGTAAATTTGGACTAGTAGAAATTTGTCCTACTTTGCATAGTAAAGTTTACGATTCGTACCATTCTTATGCTTTTCTTAACTACACCAACAATATTATTTCAAACTGCAACACTGTGCATGGGACAATATTTGGTCTATTTCTTGTAAAGCCATCTCAAACCAAATCCACCTTTCTGTATTTAAATGTTGAAAATTGCACCTTTTCAAGTATAAAGAAGCAAAGTGATAAAAATCAAAAACATTACACGGATTCAAAACTTTTTTCAGTTACTACAAAAGGCAATTTCAGTTTTTCAATCAATCGTAATTGTTTTATTGACAACAATCAACTGGTTTTTGTATCAGTAAATGTCTTACCTGCTGGAAATTATTATGTACAACTTAATCTACGAAATACAATTATTAGAAACAACATGGCTACTTCAGTACTTGTGGAATACAATGGTCAAAAACACAGAATGACTGTTGTCCTGAAAGAGATGGTAGTTGAAAACAACATAATAACGAACACTGCATCAGCTTATGAATTACCTTTAGGAGATATGAAGTCCTCAATAGTTAGCCTTTCAATGGTCGATCAAATTCAGATTGAGGATTCAAGATTCTCAAATAATCAAGGAACTGCCATAACGGTTACACAAATAAATGAACCAAAAACATTTGTGACGCTTAAAAGTCTAATTAATTTCACTAACAACACAGGAGTGCTTGGAGGAGCTTGTAATCTTCAAAATGTACACATGATGATCGAAACAAACCAATCATTTTTTGAAGGCAACAGTGCAGTTTATGGCGGTGCACTGTACTTGAATAATACAACATTATCAGAAACAAAATGTAACAATAAACTAAGATTCATCAACAACACAGCAACTACAAGTGGTAATTCGATTTATTTTGCTACAATAGGACGAGATGCCTTGCCAAACTGCTCGTTTAGTGATATTCCACTTGTAAACATTGGTTCTCCAGCATTTAACATGCAGTACAAAGGTGATAGCACTATTCCTCTGATTCCAGGTCAAAATATTTACATCAACGTTTCAGTAACAGATTACTATGGTTCACCGTCAACTTGTACAGCAGATGTCTACCTAATATGTGACAATCAATGGCTATTTGTGTGCTTAAATAAGCACATACGACTCAATGGACCTGATCATGTTGTGTTAGCACAAGAAGAAGTTGGTAATTATACAGAAGTAGATACTAAACTGAGCATATCTGCTCCACGTGTATTGGACAACTCTACAGTTGAAATACTTTTCATGTGTAGAAAAAATTTAAAAACAAGGCTGAATATTAACTTGACCATCTCAGCATGTCCACTCGGATTTGTCTACAACACTAGTGAAGGTGTTTGCAAGTGTGCTAACTTAAATATAACTACAAGCCATGGCACTGTCATATGTTCAGCAAACCTCGGTATCGCATGCATTACACGAGGCTACTGGTATGGTCCATTTACGACCAACAACGCAACAATGAGTGTTTCAGCTCAATGCTCATATCCTGATTGTTCTTACTCCTACAAGCCATGTCCAGCAAAGATGATCAGTCTTGGGTTTTCGGGTGACTTCAATCTACTTGGAAATGATCCTGATGAGCAATGCTCAGTAGGAAGAGGTGGACTATTGTGCAAGAGTTGTGCACAAGGCTACCAGTACACCTTCCTGTCAGTGAGTTGTGTAGCTAGCAGCACATGTGAGTGGTGGCAGCCTTACCTTGTCCTGGTCATCACATTAGTGTTTCAGCTGATGATTGCAATGGCTCTTATGATAGTTGTTCGCTTCAAAATAGCAGCTGGATCAGGATTTCTGTATGGTCCAATGCTGTTTCTAGCAATCATTAGCCATCTACCACTAGACACTGATCCTAACCTTTTCATTTTAAGAACATTCATATTGGTCATTACAGCGGTACCACTACTCAATCTGGAGCCGTTTGGACTCATTCCATGGTGCTTCTTCCATCCATTCACCAAAATTTACAACTACTCGTTACGATACCTTGGCCCACTGACAGTGCTGTTGGTAATCGGGTTTGCAACACTTAAAGCTCGATGGTGTCCTAGAACACTACTCAAATGGCAGAATTCTCGTCTGCGAGCTCTTTGTATTCTAATGCTGCTCTCGTTTTGGTCACTGGCAGACATTACAATGAACATCACTTTCAACATTCTCACATCAACCAGACTAATACGCAACAATGATGTGGTGGTCTCAGTGGTAGCATTAGAACCTAACTTGAAATACTTTTCCTTGAAGCACATTCCGATAGTAATTCTAGCACTGCTAGTTCTACTAATAGTGATCATTCCTTTACTAGTAGTACTATTAATATCACCAGCACTATCACGAGTGATTAACCTGACCAGGATCAAACCCTTCCTAGATGAGTTCCAGTCTTGCTACAGGGATAGCTGTCGCTGGTACTCAACTGTATACTTCATCGTGTGGATTGGGTTTGTGTCTATGCAAAGCCAAGCAGTGCCAATGATCTACATACAGACATTATTCATGATCCTATTGAGTGCTCACTGCCTGATTCGTCCATACCAGAGCATGGTTTTGAACATCATAGACACTCTTATTCTTGTTGATGTTAACTTCCTTCTTTCTCTTATGCAGTCCAATACAAACCAGACTAAGATTTGGCTAATTCATATACTAGTCCTTGCTCCCATACTAAGTGTTTGTGTTTGGTTTATGGCCGTCTCTCTTGTAAAAAGTGATATATGTAGAAACTTGCCTCGTTTACTGTTTAAAAGAAGACAACAAACTTTTTCCGAGGAACGGCAACCATCACAACTCAATGTATCAGTACGAGAGGATCATCTTTACGAAAACAATGAGGAACGAGAGCCACTTATTGGAATTGTTGATGACAACTGGTAATTATAATTATATTATGCACAATCATCACTAAAACTATGTGTGTAATTCAATGTATTAATGTGATTGCTATAATACACATTCCATGCACACTTTATAACAAGTATCTTGTTCAATGTTCAAATTATATAAGTTATACATGTAGTACATGTATATAGTCAACACTAGTTAAGTGATGGGTATGTGCTAGAATTCTACACTAGTAGTTACTAGTGTGTCTCAACTACTTCAAGACACAGCTTGTTAGGTCACTAGCTCACTGGTCTGTGATGGAGGCTATAGTGAGAGCACACACAGTGAGATAGTAATGAGGTGTGCAGTCTGACCTACCTAGTAGCTCCATGATGTCCCTTATGCTGGGTCGATCAGCTGGTCTCTCACTAGTACACCTCCTCACCAGGGACACCATGGCTGCCCACTGGATTTGCAGGATCTGAGCCTCTCTCTGTGCTGGACTGGTCTCGGGAAACCTTCGAATACACATCTCTATCAGCAAGATTCCATAACTGAAGGTGTCCATTTTGGGAGAGTGCTGGTCAGGAAAGCGAGCCTCAGGAGCAGCATAAGCTGGGCTACCTGGAGCTGCTGTGGCAACAGCATTCATGAAATTTGCAGAACCATAATCAGAAACCTTTGCTCGGCAGCCATTAGGGAGGGGCTCGAGAAGCACATTGGCACTGCTGATGTCACGATGGATGATAGGAGAGGGCCTCCACTGGTGTAAATAGCGCAGAGCACAGGCCACATCTTGGGCAATGGAGGTTATCTGTACTTGTGTTAAAACTCTCTTTTCCAGCTCCCTACGCAGGCTGGTAGACATAAGCTCTGTGAGGATGACTGCTTCTCCCTCTCTCGTGGCTCCTATGAACAGTAACAGGTTGGGATGACGGATCTTGGCTGCAATTGTCATTTCACGTGAGAACAAATGCTGGTTATATTCTGAGATAATCATGTTGTGAAGAAATTTTGCAGCCACTCGGAGACCACGGAAATTGGCAACCTTTACTACTCCCCATCCTCCACTGCCAAGCACCTCCTCAGTCAGCTCCACCTCCTCTCTCCTCACCACCCAGTGGGGCTGCTCCTCCCTCCTCTCATCGATCCTCATGACTGACAGCTGGAGATGCGAACATACAGAAACAACAGTGATGATGTCACTATGACATCACTGACCTGCTGTCTGAGCTGCTGGATCTGTTGCTGAGACTGAGTGTTGGCTGTCTGTAGCTGCTGATTCTCTCTAATCACCTGCTGTGACTCCTCTATCCTCAAGTGTAGGTCTCGTTCAATCCACTCCTTCTCTCTCATTGCTTGGTTCTTCTCTCCGTTCAGTAGCTGGTTCTCCCTGGTCACTTGTTCCTTCTCTCTGGTCACTTGCTCCTTCTCTCTGGTCACTTGCTCCTTCTCTCTGGTCACTTGCTCCTTCTCCCTAGTCACTTGCTCCTTCTCTCTGGTCAGTTGCTGGTTCTATTACAATGGCTACCATCAATAAATTAACACATGTACTATATACAAACCTGTTCTGTCAATTGTTGATTCAGTTGTTGCTGCCTCTCCATGGCCTGCTGTGACTGCTGTTCCACCTGATTGAGAGTGCTCTCAGTACCATTCACTAGGTGATGATGTGTACATGTATACCTGTTCCTTCTCTCTAGTCACTTGCTCCTTCTCTCTGATCAGTCTCTGCTCGACCTCCCTGGCTCTCTCCCTCTCCTGCTGCAGTTTTTGCTGTACCTGTGTGATGTGGTAGCCACCATTACTACTACTACTACACTAACAGCATTGTTAGTCACAGAGAGGGAACTATCAATGTCTCACTTCCTCTAGCTCCAATGCAGTACTCCTCCATTTAGACACCATCAACTGGTACTCTCTCTTGTCTTCCAAGGCTGCTCCCTCTAATATTCTACCCACCACCCACTGCCCACCATCTTCCTGGAGGACTGCATAGGAGAATAGAGCCGTTATGTCAGCAGTACACCTGTACCATTGCCCAGTATCTGTCACTATAGCTGCTGTACTGCATAGACAATGCCATTTGGTAGTACTCACTCAATTCAATGAGGGCAGTGTGGGATAGATTATGAGAACCAAGTGATCTCTGTCCACCAAATATTACCAGTAGCAAACTGTGTGGTGATAGTTGTAGAGCAGAAAGTGAATGGTAGCATCGTTCAGTCACAGAGTCAGGGAGGGATAGCTGAAGAATGTATACAGTATCAAACCAATCTCGAAATTGCCTAAGATACAAACACAATACCTTCTTCCACTGGTTTGTAGTGAAGTCACCAATCCAACAGTCACTGATAGCACTGTGCCCACTGCGCCCTCCCACTATCACTAGTAGTGGGCCACTCACACATGTGGTAGCATGATTCATTCTCCTCTCAGGCCATTCCACTGATCGGTTGATAGGTCTGTTGATCCTGGTCCAGTGCTGGTAAGAGGAAGAGCAGACTCATCCTGGGCTATCACTTTATAACAGACATGCTCACAGCACATAACACGATGTGTTAGCAATAGTGTATGTGATTACACTGTACACAATATGCTGCTATTTGTATGTACAGTGTTTTGTGTTGGTCAAACAATTGATCAATGTCTAACCCACAATCCTTGTAACACTCACCACAGTTTTTCTACTTAGCTCAACTATCAACATGTCATCACTGAAGGCTCCTGATCCACTCCTACCACCAAACAGTGCGGCTCTCCTCTCACCCACTGGTGTAAGTGTGGAACTGTCATGTAGAGGAGGAAGCTGTCCAGTAATGCTTGGTGAGCTCCACTCTCCTACAGGAGGTGATGACATCGCATAATTTTTGAAAACTGTATATGATGTGAAGGGGCAACAGGGCCTATTGGGCCAGTACAGCCATGCATGGCCAGGAGTCAATAATCGACCACGATTCTTAATAAACACGGTTGATTATGGTCTCCTGCAATGGCTGTACCACATTTTGATTTTGATATTCACAACAGATGCCATCGCGCTCATTGTTAAAATAATATAAATAAAACAACTGTAAAGTGTAGGGATGACGCTTGCAAAAGTAAAGGAACAAGATGGGATAATGCTTGCAAGAAGTAAAATTCCCAAGTATTACTATATCAGCAGCTTGCTGCGCCGACCTGCTACAATCCTCCTCCCAAAGAAAAGTAAAAAGATTTCTATCGAAATCAAAAGGATGTAGGGTTGTGAAATCTACCACTGGTCCACAATGTAAACTAACAAGGAACAAGCATGGAATGGTAACACGATTGACTTGCTAACAGACCATAGATCCCTACATCATGCAGTGGCTGCTGTGGTTGACTATAGCTAGTTCAGCTATAGCTAGTTGCTATTGATTGACACCTGACATGCATTCAGCTTGTGACAAAATAATTATTGATCTTATGTACAGCCACTGATGTAGGATCTATGGTCTGTTAGCAAGTCAATCGTGTTACCATTCTATGCTTGTTCCTGGCAACGCCAGAGAGAAGATCTAAGTGTCTTTGGACGTATAAAATTCATCACCAGGCGAAATAGCAGCATTTGATCATGAACGCTAATACATTGTATGTAGCCGCCATCTTGTTTTTCCGTTCAAAGCTACATAGGGAGGCACTACCGTTCTTCCCTAATACCTCGAGCAGAACCCTCAATACCGAGTAAGTTTTATAAAATCCTCGGGAAGAGACCTCTATAAATTGGGCTTCACCTTCGATCGCCAACTACTTTACAACCATCAATTACTTCATAATTATGACTGTGTTCTCCAAAACACAGTTACCTCTAGCTGCAACCACCAATTACTTCATCATCCAGGGGCGTGTTTAGCACCGGGCTTAGGGGGCTTGAGTACCCCCTTAGCAAATAAGTTCTAAATTATTCATTGCATTAAAGTACACTGTGGCTATACATCTTTTCGGTGCGAATCACACGTAGGAGGCGGGCGCAGTAGGCGTTTCACTTCAACGTGCGAGTTACACCCCTTGGTCAGAACGTGTGCATGCAGGACGATCAAGACCTCGTGGAAGGCTGTAACCGACGATGGCTGCAAGTTGTTGTGCGTATGGATGCGTAAACCGTCTTTGTCACCCGGCAGGTACAAAATTATATCATTTTCCCGCGTTTCCTGAAGACAAAAGGCTAAAATGGAACCATGCCATGGGAAGAGACAACTGGACTCCATCCATGCAAATATTCCAGAATATGTGGTAGCCATTTTGTTACAGGTATGCTATTATAAACTAGTTGTTTTGGAGTGACTAATGACTAATCTACTTTGATAGGTAAGCCTGATAAGAGAGCAGGCCGACATTGTTCATGTTTACTAAACAGTCAAGAAATGTGGACCAGATGCAAGCTCAAATTCAAGAAAGAGAAAGAAGACACTTAAAAATAATGAGAACAGCAAGTGACTGTGTCCAGATAAACAAGAAAAGGATAACCAATGAAGGGGAGATTGATGAAGAAGCTAATGACAGAGGGAATACTGAAGTGAGAAGCAATGAAGCTGAGGATAGCCTGAGGCAAGATGAAGATGGTCAGAGTGATACTGGTGATAGAGAAGTTGAATTTTGTGGAAATAGTGTGGAGGTTGTTTATGAGTTTGATGACAATGTGCCAAATGTCAAAGAACAAGAGTAGGCAAAGTGAAGAGGCCGAAGATGGTCAGAGACTGGATGAAAGCGGGCACAGTGATCATGCTGCTGATGACAGAGAGACTGAATTAAGTGAGGGTGATAGACAGTATAATGGAGAACAAGAGAGTAGTGATTGGTTGAACGATGAAGAGGCTGAAGATAGTCAAAGGCAGGACGAAAGAAGGCAAAGTGATCATGCTGACAACAGAGAGGGTGATGACAGGCAGAGTGGTGGAGACGAGAGCAGTGATTGGGACGAAGAAGCTGAAGATGAACTAGATAATGAAAAGCAGAGTACTACATGTTTGGACCCATCTTGGTTGAGCGCGCCTAAATCTTCTGTTATTTGGATTGTTCAAGAAGATGACTATAATATGCAACAAAATTCAATACTGGACTCACATCATGGAAGTTGTTTGAATACGTTCTGCATTTCTTGGCAAAGTCTTCTCCTGGTCTTGTGCATATCCATCACATTGGGTTCTTGGAAAAGGTCGAATATGGTGATTCAATTTTA
This sequence comes from Haliclona indistincta, assembly GCA_964017065.1. Classification (NCBI taxonomy): domain Eukaryota; kingdom Metazoa; phylum Porifera; class Demospongiae; order Haplosclerida; family Chalinidae; genus Haliclona; species Haliclona indistincta. The sequence continues at coordinate 2,516,585 of OZ024789.1, forward strand.
GCCGATAGGGGCTTTGACATTGCTGAATGATGATCTTGCTGTACATGGTGCCCGATTACAAATACCTAGTTTTATGCGAGGGAAACAGCAACTAAGTATGCATGATGTGGAAGTGTCCAAAAAGCTTGCTAAAGTCCGTATCCAAGTTGAGCGAGTAATAGGTCTCCTAAAAAAACAAATACAAGATCCTACAAACACAAACACGATACTCGAGTGTATGCTAACACATAAAGGGATTAGAATCATTATCAAACGATCATTTACCCAGCCTTGCAGGTGCAGTGTGCACTGTCAATAGTCCCATTCTCCTTCGAAATAATCCATGCTTCATGCGCAAGGTCAGGTGAATTCTGACTGGGATTCAATTTAGCTTTCAAGACAACCATAATTGCCACGGACACAAGTAAACACCGTCCTGACAAAGTTATTCTTAAAATAATTGTACGCCTCTAGTTGCTTCCATGAAGCCAACTGCTGGAGTGTGAAGCGGGTTCCTGGTCTTGTGATGAAGTAAGCAAAGATGTCCCCATGCTCTAATTTGGGCCAACGTGCCACGTCAGAGCTCCATTTTTGCTTCTTTTATCTGCTTGGCATGGATGATCTTGCAATTTCTAGCCGGCCAACTCTAACTTCTGCTTGTACCTGTCTTTGGCCGGCTTATCTAGCCCTATAAAGTACGAACTCATGTCTAGCTGTCGGACACGATCTCACCAATTGGGGTTTAACTCACACGTGCAGGTGTGAAAACGCCTCACCTAGTTATGCGCGATTCGCACCGAAAAGATGTATAAATTTATTATAATAATTGTTATTACAACAAACTTAGCAGCTGCTAATATCTCATTCTAAGGTAGTTATGCCGAGGTGGGCTGAGCCACGTAGGCATACAGTATTCTGTTCGTTTTTGTGTGGTGTGTGTGTGTTTGCAATGCGTATCTCAGCAACCGCGTGCTACTAAGTGCTAAAATTAGCAACACAGGTAGATCTCAGTAGTTTATGAAAAACAAATTTGGCAGAATTGTGATTAAAGGCTTTGTTTTCGGGTTATGGCGTGATTTGCTCACCTGGACTGCCGTTGTGAGCGTTCGGGCTTCCTTCAGAGACAATACTGTCCACAGCTGGCTACATCGTGCTTGATCTGTGACGCCAGTGCGGCTCACACGACTCCATAAGCAGCAATGAAACTAGTGAGCAAAAGTGTCTTCAGATTCGTCGAGTGAGCCTGAGCGAGCTAGCGTTGATACAGTCTATGCAGGTCTTCAGTAAATAGCTTTTATTTTTATTACAACAGCTTGTACAATGCATTTTAGCTACATGTATTCTATGCTGCTACAATCCATGGTTCTGCTGCTTGTATGAAACCATAGTTCTGCTGCTTGCAAGCTTCAGTTCTGCCGCTTGCATGCTTCCATGGTTCTGCTACTTTCATGCTTCCATGGTTCTGCTGCTTGCATGCTTCAGTTCTGCTGCTACATAGTTCTGCTGCTTCCATACTACCATGGTTCTGCTGCTTGCATGCTTCAGCTTGCATGCTTCCATGATACTGGCAGACAGTGTGTACCAGGCTCTTTTCCGCCCACACAAAATTAAAAGATCCTGGTTTGAGGCTAGAATCGCCCCTGATCATCTCTACACTTTCCAGTGTTCTCTACACTTAAAACTTTTTTTACTTCACTTGTACTTGTTACTCTTTGATATGCACTATCAGTTTAAACTTATTAGCTGCTATTTAGCTGTTATTTCATTTTTTAAACTCTGCGAGTATAGCAATATCAGTACTTAATGGTGATTATGATTGTAGCTTTTTTCTTGCCACAAAAATAATAAAGTGGAAACCACAAAGACTAATGAAGTCTATGATAGTGACTATGCAATAGTACTATTCTGGTACAGTCTATAATATTATTTTGTGTAATAATGTATGTACAGTATCCACTCACGTACTTGTACTCAGTGAGAACATGTGCTGCTCATTGCATCTGACAAAATCACTAGAGATAGCTTTATACTGTGCTCCAGGCTGATGATATGATGGAGTAGGACCATACCCTGCTACTATGTACAAGATGTCCTCCTCTCCATCCTTAAATGCTACTGTACCACAGTAACCCTTTCTCATCGGTGCCCCACCCTCTGATGTGGTGGGTGATAACTCCATCCAGTGAAGGGACGATATGCTCAATGAGTGAATACTGTTATGATAGCATTTATCATGGTTACAGTAACCACCAAAGAAGTGTAGTACATGTACATCACCCACTGCAGTACAGCCATATTCTCTCACTCCCAGTGGTGCAGGTCCACTTGTTGGCTGACGTGTCCAGTCTCCTCTCTCAGAGTGGAACACCTCCACACAGGATATAAACCGTCTCTTCTCTTGACTGTCGTGTACTCGTGGCATACCATCCACCCTTCCAGCCCACATGTATACGCTACTACCAACACAAATGGTTTGGTGTCCTCGGCGAGGGTCAGGCTCATACCTAGTGTTGTTCACTGTGGAGAGAAAGATTATTTTAGTCAAAATTAATACTTTTTGAATAAGCAATGACTCACATTGAGTCGCCATATCTCAAGAGGTGTACTTAGCTCATCAATGATGTAACTGAACCTCAATCACTGAAGAGCTAGTCTTAAATTGACTGCACTTGCTGCACTGATGAACCGGCTGCATTCAGACACTGAACCAATGCAGTGATGACGAAAATAATCCTGGTGTCAGTCAAGAACACTCCACGGTGAATGAGAATAGGATAACATCAGCCAATGTACGTTGCTCTTAGTAAACTCCCTCCTAGTCTTTAAATTTGTGCCTACTAAATCCAAGGACAAAACCGTCAGAGTCAGTTACTTGTGTGTATTCATCTCCTTATCGTTGAGTCACGATTCTTCAGTCGTTTCGTTGATCGTCTCGGTGGCTATCGCGTACACGAGAATGAACGGAAATAGGGCGGGTTTGTATTTCAAATTGCGGACGAGAACGTAAAATAGCGGCACCACCCACGTGTATAGCAATGGAAACGAAGTGCAGGAGGAGCTGTGCTACCGCTCGGCCAGCGAGCTGAGTCAGAGAGACTGGGAGGGTGGCTGGGAAGAGATCATAGTCTCCAACTATCGACTGGGACTTTGGGACTTTTCGACAGCTAAGCATCATCCAACCATCAAAAATTGGCACATCACCAAATGCTGTCTATGCGGCTAAGAAACATGTAAAAATGTTCGTATAAAGTTTAGGTAATTTATGATGTACCGTGCTTTGAGCTTGTGCTATTGAGAAAGAACTGAACTGTAAAGCAGACACAGAATCAAAGCAAGATAATGAGCCTATTAATTTAATGTTATAGATTTGCCCCTTTTTTCATTTACACACTTTGACCAACTTACGCATGCTGTGTTCTGAAGCGAGAACATTGAAATAGAATTGCATGAGTAGCTAGCTACTCATACGTAGAAAGGAGTGATGAAAATTTCTGAGAACATATAATATAACACCAGTGTAACCCAGTTGCACATGTACAATATACACGTATGATCATCAGAGTCTGACATAAAATTATTGCAATTGCACTGTTATAGTGAAAGTTGTTTAAAACATACGTATTGAGAATCCTATTGCCTCAAGAGAATACACATGCAGGTTTGAATGCAAAATGATTGTCAAAACAGCTTTTGATACTGTTCATAACAGCTGTTATAAACTGGTAAACCGTAATTCTCTTCAGCCACAGCTACTGCTGTAATATTATTATACTGAAGTTGCTGTACTAAATCAGCCTCTACAGCTGCAATGTCTCCACTACTGTTCCACGTTATAATATTGCTTGGTCTTTTGAGAAGTTGTAGCAGCTACAGGCCAGAAAATATCACGATACAAGTGAGTGACAATGGTTTAGATGATCCTTCTTGCATACAAAATGGAGAATCCTGTAAAACATTGACTTATGTTCTGGATAGTCTGGATAGTTTGTCGAGCATTATGCATCAACAAAGATTTGCTGTCACCATAAACATCACTTGCAATCAAACCATTAGAGAGTACTCTAATTATGCATATGATTTCCAGAGTGTGAGAATAGTCGGTCACAACAAGGCTTGCATTATATTAAACTCTTCTATAAATATAAGCTACGGAGGCACTCATAATGGTTCCTACTTGGGTTGGATTGGATTAGGGTTTGTTTCAAATACAAATCATACCAACTTATTCATAATCCACAGTCATTTTGATACACTGGTCGTGCTCAACTGTAGAATCATGACAGCTGAATGGAAATTCTTAAACGCTAAAAATGTATCCATCAAAAATAGCGAGTTTGGGCAAGTACACCTTTGCCCTACTGTGCACATTTCTCGTACCAATGGTCTTGTGAACTTCTTCAATAATTCTATTACCAACTGCTACGCTAATTTAAACATCACAATATTCTACCTCGCGGTTATGCGATCATCTCCGGACAAATCCAGCTATCTAAATTTAAATATTGTGGATTGTACCTTTGCTGGATTGAAAGGTATAAAAGGGGATAGTGGTTTTACCACAACTGAAAGTCAAAAAGATCCCAAACTTTTTTCAGTTGATACAGAAGGTAACTTTCATTTTTCGATCAATGAATGTGAATTCGTTCACAACTATCAACTGACTATTTTAATAGTAAACGTTCATAAAGCTGGAAAATATTCAATGAATGTACAACTAAATGTACTGAAAACAATTATTAGGAACAACACGGCTACTTCAGTACTTGTGGAATTTATTGGTTTAAATTCTGAAGTGTTCTACAAAATGGCTGTTGTCCTGAAAAAGATAGTAGTTTACAACAACCTAATAGTATCGGCTTATGAATTACCGATAAGAGATATAAGGTCCACAATACTTCACCTTGCAGTTGTACATCAAGTTCAAATTGAGGATTCAAGCTTCTCGAACAATAAAGGAACAGCCCTAGCAGTCACACCTAAGCAAAATAAAAATAAAACATGCCTGTCAATTAGAGGTGAAATTAACTTCACTAACAACACAGGAGTGCTTGGAGGAGCTTGTAATCTTGACGATGTACACGTGATGATTAAAACAAACAGCACTGTTTTTGAAGGCAACAGTGCAGTTTATGGCGGAGCACTGTACTTGAATAATACAACATTATCAGAAACAAAATGTAACAATAAAGTAAGATTCATCAACAACACAGCAACTACAAGTGGTAATTCAATGTATTATGCTACAATAACACAAGATGCCTTGCCTAAATGCTCATTTAGCGATGTTCCACTTGCAGACATTGGTTCTCCAGCATTTAACATGCAGTATAAAGGTGATAGCACTATTTCTCTGATTCCAGGTCAAAATATTTACATCAACGTTTCAGTAACAGATTACTATGGTTCACCGTCATCTTGTACAGCAGATGACTACCTAATATGTGACAATCAATGGCTATTTGTGTGCTTAAATAAGCACATACGACTCAATGGACCTGATCATGTTGTGTTAGCACAAGAAGAAGTTGGTAATTATACAGAAGTAGATACAAAACTGAGCATATCTGCTCCACGTGTATTGGACAACACTACAGTTGAAATAATTTTCATGTGTAGAAAAAATTTAAAAACAAGGCTGAATATTAACTTGACCATCTCAGCATGTCCACTCGGATTTGTCTACAACAATAGTGAAGGTGTTTGCAAGTGTGCTAATTTAAATATAACCACAAACCATGGCACTGTCATATGTTCAGCAAACCTCGGTATCGTGTGCATTACACGAGGCTACTGGTATGGTCCATTTACAACCAACAACACAACAGTGAGTGTTTCGGCTCAATGCTCATATCCTGATTGTTCTTACTCCTACAAGCCATGTCCAGCAAAGATGATCAGTCTTGGGTTTTCGGGTGACTTCAATCTACTTGGAAATGATCCTGATGAGCAATGCTCAATAGGAAGAGGTGGACTACTGTGTAAGAGTTGTGCACAAGGCTACCAGTACACCTTCCTGTCAGTGAGTTGTGTAGCTAGCAGCACATGTGAGTGGTGGCAGCCTTACCTTGTCCTGGTCATCACATTAGTGTTTCAACTGATGATTGCAATGGCTCTTGTGATAGTTGTTAGGTTCAAAATAGCAGCAGGGTCAGGATTTCTGTATGGTCCAATGCTATTTCTAGCAATCATTAGCCATCTACCACTAGACACTGATCCTAACCTTTTCATTTTAAGAACATTCATATTGGTCATTACAGCGGTACCACTACTCAATCTGGAACCGTTTGGACTCATTCCATGGTGCTTCTTCCATCCATTCACCAAAATTTATAACTACTCGTTACGATACCTTGGCCCAATTACAGTGCTGTTGGTAATCGGCTTTGCAACACTTAAAGCTCGATGGTGTCCAAGAACACTACTCAAATGGCAGAATTCTCGTCTACGAGCTCTTTGCATTCTAATGCTGCTCTCGTTTTGGTCACTGGCAGACATTACAATGAACATCACTTTCAACATTCTCACATCAACCAGACTAATACACAACAATGATGTGGTGGTCTCAGTGGAAGCATTAGAACCTAACTTGAAATACTTATCCTTGAAGCACATTCCGATAGTAATTCTAGCATTGCTAGTTCTACTAATAGTGATCATTCCTTTACTAGTAGTACTGTTAGTATCACCAGCACAATCACGAATCATTAACCTGACCAGGATAAAGCCTTTTCTAGATGAGTTCCAGTCTTGCTACAGGGATAGCTGTCGCTGGTACTCAACTGTATACTTCATCGTGTGGATTGGGTTTGTGTCTATGCAAAGCCAAGCAGTGCCAATGATCTACATACAGACATTATTCATGATCCTATTGAGCGCTCACTGCCTAATTCGTCCATACCAGAGCACAGTATTAAACATCATAGACACTCTTATTCTCGTTGATGTCAACTTCCTTCTTTCTCTTATGCAGTCCAATACAAACCAGACTAAGATTTGGCTAATTCATATACTAGTCCTTGTTCCCATACTAAGTATTTGTGTTTGGTTTATAGGTGTGTCTCTTGTTAAAAGTCATAATTTGTGCAGATACTTGCTGCTAAAAAGTAGGCAACAACCAATAGCCACCACCAGAGACCAACAATACCAGGAACGCCTACCATCACCACCCATTGTACCAGTACAGGAAGTTCATCTTTATGAGACCAATGAGGAAGGAGAGCCTCTCATATAGTAATTGATGACAGCTAGTTCTAAGAGTTACGTTCTATTGCATTGTTAATACTAAAAGTATTGTTACTATTCCAACTATACAGGCAATTAACACTAATTTCACTGTTAGGTCAATACACTGTACATTTTATATAGAGTATAACAATATTATTAGTGAAAGTATTAATTTTTTAAAACATACGTATTGAGGATCCTATTGTTTTAAAAGAATACACTGGTTTGAATGCAAAATGATTTTCAAAACAGCTTTTGATACAGTTCATAACAGCTGCTATAAACTGGTAAATTGTCCTCTTCAGCCACTGCTATATTACTGTAATATTACACTGATGTTGCTGTACTAAATCCGCCTCTACAGCTGCAATGTCTCCACTACTGTTTCACGTTATAATATTGCTTGGTCTGTTGAGAAGTTGTAACAGCTACAGACCGGACAAAAGCACGATACAAGTGAGTGACACTGGTTTAGATGATCCTTCTTGCATACAAAATGGAGAATCCTGTAAAACATTGACTTATGTTCTGGATAGTCTGGATAGTTTGTCGAGCATTAAGCATCAACAAAGAGTTGCAGTCACCATAACATTACTTGCAATCAAACTATTAAAAAGTACTCTGATTATGCATATGATTTCCAGAGTGTGAGAATAGTCAGTCACAACAATGCTTACATCACCTTAAACTCTTCTATCAGCTTAACACATTACTTCCCTTATATCCATACTTACTGGGCTTGGATCGGCCTGGGGTTTGTTTCAGATACAAAACATACCAACTTATTCATAAACCACAGTCGTTTTGATACACTGGCCATACTCAACTGCACAATCATGACAGCTGAATGGATGTTCTATTTTGTACAAAACTTGGTCATCAACGGTTGCAAATTTGGACTAGTAGAAATTTGTCCTACTTTGCATATTAAATTTTACGATTCGTACCATTCTTATGCTTTTCTTAACTACACCAACAATATCATTTCAAACTGCAACACTGTGCACAGGTCACTATTTGATCTGTTTCTTGTACGACCATCTCAAACCAAATCTACCTTTCTGTATTTGAACGTTGAAAATTGTACCTCTTCACGTATAAAGAAGCAAAGTGATAAAAATCAAAAAAATTATACGCTTCAAGAGGATTCAAAACTTTTTTCGGTTACTACAAAAGGTAATTTTAGTTTTTTAATCAATCGTAATTGTTTTATTGACAACAATCAACTGGTTTTTGTATCAGTAAATGTCTTACCGGCAGGCAATTACTATCCTATAAACGTACAACTTAATCTACAAAACACAGTAATTGGAAACAACATGGCTACTTCAGTACTTGTGGAATACAACGGTCAAAAGCACAGGATGGCTGTTGTCCTGAAAGAGATGGTAGTTGAAAACAACATAATAACGAACACTGGATCAGCTTATGAATTACCTTTAGGAGATATGAAGTCCTCCTTAGTTACCCTTTCAATGGTCGATCAAATTCAGGTTGAGGATTCAAGATTCTCAAATAATCAAGGAACTGCCCTAACGGTTACACAAATAAATGAAATAAAAACATTTATGACACTTAAAAGTCTAATTAACTTCACTAACAACACAGGAGTGCTTGGAGGAGCTTGTAATCTTCATAATGTACACATGATGATTGAAACAAACAACTCTATTTTTGAAGGCAACAGTGCAGTTTATGGCGGAGCACTGTACTTGAATAATACAAAATTATCAGAGACAAAATGTAACAATAAAGTAAGATTCATCAACAACACTGCAACTTTAAGTGGAAATTCAATTTATTGTGCTACAATAGGACGAGATGCCTTGCCTAACTGCTCGTTTAGCGATATTCCACTTGCAGAAATTGGTTCTCCAGCATTTAACATGCAGTATAAAGGTGATAGCACTATTTCTCTGATTCCAGGTCAAAATATTTACATCAACGTTTCAGTAACAGATTACTATGGTTCACCGTCATCTTGTACAGCAGATGTCTACCTAATATGTGACAATCAATGGCTATTTGTTTGCTTAAATAAGCACATACGACTCAATGGACCTGATCATGTTGTGTTAGCACAAGAAGAAGTTGGTAATTATACAGAAGTAGATACTAAACTGAGCATATCTGCTCCACGTGTATTGGACAACACTACAGTTGAAATAATTTTCATGTGTAGAAAAAATTTAAAAACAAGACTGAATATTAACTTGACCATCTCAGCATGTCCACTCGGATTTGTCTACAACAATAGTGAAGGTGTTTGCAAGTGTGCTAATTTAAATATAACCACAAACCATGGCACTGTCATATGTTCAGCAAACCTCGGTATCGCATGCATTACACGAGGCTACTGGTACGGTCCATTTACAACCAACAACACAACAGTGAGTGTTTCGGCTCAATGCTCATATCCTGATTGTTCTTACTCCTACAAGCCATGTCCAGCAAAGATGATCAGTCTTGGGTTTTCGGGTGACTTCAATCTACTTGGAAATGATCCTGATGAGCAATGCTCAATAGGAAGAGGTGGACTGCTGTGTAAGAGTTGTGCACAAGGCTACCAGTACACCTTCCTGTCAGTGAGTTGTGTAGCTAGCAGCACATGTGAGTGGTGGCAGCCTTACCTTGTCCTGGTCATCACATTAGTGTTTCAACTGATGATTGCAATGGCTCTTATGATAGTTGTTAGATTCAAAATAGCAGCTGGATCTGGATTTCTGTATGGTCCAATGCTATTTTTAGCAATCATTAGCCATCTACCACTAGACACTGATCCTAACCTTTTCATTTTAAGAACATTCATATTGGTCATTACAGCGGTACCACTACTCAATCTGGAACCGTTTGGACTCATTCCATGGTGCTTCTTCCATCCATTCACCAAAATTTATAACTACTCGTTACGATACCTTGGCCCACTGACAGTGCTGTTGGTAATCGGGTTTGCAACACTTAAAGCTCGATGGTGTCCTAGAACACTACTCAAATGGCAGAATTCTCGTCTGCGAGCTCTTTGCATTCTAATGCTGCTCTCATTTTGGTCACTGGCAGACATTACAATGAACATCACTTTCAACATTCTCACATCAACCAGACTAATACACAACAATGATGTGGTGGTCTCAGTAGTGGCATTAGAACCTAACTTGAAATACTTTTCCTTGAAGCACATTCCAATAGTAATTCTAGCATTGCTAGTTCTACTAATAGTGATCGTTCCTTTACTAGTGGTCCTGTTAATATCACCAGCACTATCACGGGTCATTAACCTCACCAGGATCAAACCCTTCCTAGATGAGTTCCAGTCTTGCTACAGGGATAGCTGTCGCTGGTACTCAATTGTATACTTCATCGTGTGGATTGGGTTTGTGTCTATGCAAAGCCAAGCAGTGCCAATGATCTACATACAGACATTATTCATGATCCTATTGAGTGCTCACTGCTTGATTCGTCCATACCAGAGCACAGTATTAAACATTATAGACACTCTTATTCTTGTTGATGTTAACTTCCTTCTTTCTCTTATGCAGTCCAATACAAACCAGACTAAGATTTGGCTAATTCATATACTAGTCCTTGTTCCCATACTAAGTATTTGTGTTTGGTTTATAGGCGTGTCTCTTGTAAAAAGTGACATATGCAGAAACCTGCCTCGTGTACTGTTCAAAAGAAGACAACAAACTTTTTCCGAGGAACGGCAACCATCACAACCCAATGTTTCAGTACGAGAGGTTCATCTTTACGAAAACAATGAGGAACGAGAGCCACTTATTGGAATTGTTGATGACAACTGGTAATTATAATTATTATGCACAATCATCACTATAACTATGTGTGTAATTCAATGTATTAATGTGATTGCTATAATACGCATTCCATGCACACTTTATAACAAGTATCTTGTTCAACGTTCAAATTATATAAGTTATAGTATAGTCAACACTAGTTCAGTGATGGGTATGTACTAGTGTTCCACTAGTGTACTAGTGTGTCTCAACTACATTAAGACACAGCTTGTTAGGTCACCAGCTCACTGGTCTGTGATGGAGGCTATAGTGAGAGCACACACAGTGAGATAGTAATGAGGTGTGCAGTCTGACCTACCTAGTAGCTCCATGATGTCCCTCATGCTGGGTCGATCAGCTGGTCTCTCACTAGTACACCTCCTCACCAGGGACACCATGTCTGCCGACTGGATTTGCAGGATCTGAGCCTCTCTCTGTGCTGGACTGGACTCAGGAAACCTTCGAATACACATCTCTATCAGCAAGATTCCATAACTGAAGGTGTCCATTTTGGGAGAGTGCTGGTCAGGAAAGCGAGCCTCAGGAGCAGCATAAGCTGGGCTGCCTGGAGCAGCTGTGGCAACAGCATTCATGAAATTAGCAGACCCATAATCAGAAACCTTTGCTCGCCAGCCATTAGGGAGGGGCTCGAGAAGCACATTGGCACTACTGATGTCACGATGGATGATCGGAGAGGGCCTCCACTGGTGTAAATAGCGCAGAGCACAGGCCACATCTTGGGCAATGGAGGTTATCTGTAATTGTGTTAAAACACTCTTTTCCAGCTCTTTGCGCAGGCTGGCAGGCATAAGCTCTGTGAGGATGACTGCTTCTCCTTCTCTCGTGGCTCCTATGAACAGTAACAGGTTGGGATGGCGGATCTTGGCTGCAATTGTCATTTCACGTGAGAACAAATGCTGGTTATATTCAGAGATAATCATGTTGTGAAGAAATTTTGCAGCCACTCGGAGACCACGGAAATTGGCAATCTTTACTACTCCCCATCCTCCACTGCCAAGCACCTCCTCAGTCAGCCCCACCTCGTCTCTCCTCACCACCCAGTGGGGCTGCTCCTCCCTCCTCTCATCGATCCTCATGACTGACAGCTGCATGGAGATGCGAACATACAGTAACAACAGTGATAATATCACTGTGACATCACTCACCTGCTGTCTGAGCTGTTGGATCTGTTGCTGAGACTGAATGTTGGCTGTCTGTAGCTGCTGATTTTCTCTAATCAACTGCTGTGACTCCTCTATCCTCAAGTGTAGGTCTCGTTCAATCCACTCCTTCTCTCTCATTGCTTGCTCCTTCTCTCCGTTCAGTAGCTGGTTTTCCCTGGTCACTTGCTCCTTCTCCCTGGTCACTTGCTCTTTCTCTCTGGTCACTTGCTCCTTCTCTCTGGTCACTTGCTCCTTCTCTCTGGTCAGTTGCTGGTTCTATTACAGCTGCTACCATTAATAAATGAACACATGTACTATGATACAAACCTGTTCTGTCAATTGTTGATTCAGTTGTTGCTCCCTCTCCATGGCCTGCTGTGACTGCTGTACCACCTGATTGAGAGTGCTCTCAGTACCATTCACTAGGTGATGATGTGTACATGTATACCTGTTCTTTCTCTCTAGTCACTTGCTCCTTCTCTCGAGTCAGTCTCTGCTTCTCTCTGGTCAGTTGCTGGTTCTCTCTGGTCAGTCTCTGCTCGACCTCCCTGGCTCTCTCCCTCTCCTGCTGCAGTTGTTGCTGTACCTGTGTGATGTGGTAGCCAACATTACTACTACTACTACTACACTAACAGCATTGTTAGTCACAGAGAGAGAATGATCAATGTCTCACCTCCTCTAGCTCCACTGCAGTCCTCCTCCATCTAGACACCATCTGCTGGTACTCTCTCTTGTCTTCTAAGGCTGCTCCCTCTAATATTCTACCCACCACCCACTGCCCACCATCTTCCTGCAGGACTGCATAGGAGAATAGAGCTGTTATGTCAGCATTACACCTGTACTATTCACTATAGCTGCTGTACTGCATAGACAATGCAATTTGATAGTACTCACTCAATTCAATGAGGGCAGTGTGGGATAGATTATGAGAACCAAGTGATCTCTGTCCACCAAATATTACCAGTAACACACTGTGTGGTGATAGTTGTAGAGCAGAAAGTGAGTGGTAGCATCGTTTAGTCACAGAGTCAGGGAGGGATAGCTGAAGAATGTATACGGTATCAAACCAATCTCGAAATTGTCTAAGATACAAACACTATACCTTCTTCCACTGGTTTGTAGTGGGGTCACCAATCCAACAGTCACTAATAGCACTGTGCCCACTGCGCCCTCCCATTATCACTAGTAGTGGACCACTCACACATGTGGTAGCATGATTCATTCTCCTCTCAGGCCATTCCACTGATCGGTTGATAGGTCTGTTGATCCTGGTCCAGTGCTGGTAAGAGGAAGAGCAGACTCTATCACTTTATAATAGACATGCTCACAGCACATAACATGATGTGTTAGCAATAGTGTATGTGATTACACTGTACACAATATGCTGCTACTTGTACAGTGTACAGTGTTTTGTGTTGGTCAAACAATTGATCAATGTCTATAACCCACAATCCTTGTAACACTCACCACAGTTTTTCTACTTAGCTCAACTATCAACATGTCATCACTGAAGGCTCCTGATCCATTCCTACCACCAAACAATGCAGCTCTCCTCTCACCCACTGGTGTAAGTGTAGAACTTTCATGTAGAGGAGGAAGCTGTCCAGTAATGCTTGGTGAGCTCCACTCTCCTAATGCATGGAGGTGATGACATCGCATATATAATTTTTGAAAACTGCATGTATATGATGTGTAGGGGCATCAGAGCCTATTGGGCCAGTACAGCCATGCATGGCCAGGAGTCAATAATCGACCACGATTCTGATTTTGATGTTCACAACAGATGCCATCGTGTTCATTGTTAAAATAATATAATAAAACAACTAAAAAGTGTAGGGGTCGATGCTTGCAAAAGTAAAGGAACAAGACGGGATCGATAATGCTTGCTAAAAGTAAAATTCCCAAGTATCCCTAAATCAGCGGCTAAAGTATGAACTCATGTCTAGCTGTCGGACACGATCACACCAATGGGTGTAACTCAAACGTGCAGGCGCGGAAATGCCTACATGGCCGCATCGCACCTATAGTGACATGCGATTCGCACCGAAAAGATGTATAAATTTATCATATAATTGTTATTACAACAAACTTAGCAGCTGCCAATAAATTATCTCATTCTAAGGTAGTTATGCTGAGGTGGGCGGAGACACGTAGGCATACAGTAGTCTGTTCGTTTGTGTGTGTGTGTGTGTGTGTGTGTGTGTGTGTGTGTGTGTGTGTGGGTGGGTACCCTGGTGGTTCAACTGGTAGAGTCTTGGGTTTATAACCCAGAGGACACTGGTTCGAATCCCAGAGCAGGAGGAAAAAAAAACATCACAAGTACTCCAGCCCACCAGCCGACCCATCTGTAAAACGGGTACCTGGTCTTGCACTGTGGAGGCAAAGTTGGCTGTGGTCATGTACAATAGGAGGTCCATGTGGGCACATGTTCACGCCTCCTGTTGTGATCACAGCTGGATGCTCCTGCAAGATGCCTGGCCAGGCTTCAGGAGATACCATCATGCTAGCACCGGCCCTAGAACCTGCTTAGTGCACAGGAATCCTGGCACGTATGTTTCCATCCTTACTGCTGGGTCCGCATCACCACCTGCACATTCATGGTGTGGAATTAACTTGCACATTCATGGTGTAGAACTCCTCTTGAGGAGGGTGGCGGGTAAACTTTGTCTTTGTCTTTGTGTGTGTGTGTGTTCGCAATGCGTATCTCAGCAACCGCTTGCTACTAAGCACTGAAATTAGCAACACAGGTAGATCTCAGTAGTTTATGAAACAAATTTGGCAGAATTGCGATTAAAGGCTTTGTTTTCGAGTTATGGCGTGATTTGCTCGCCTGGACTGCCGTTGCTAGTGTTCGGGCTTCCTTCAGAGACAATACTGTGCACAGCTGGCTACATCGCGCTTGATCTGTGACAGTGCGGCTCACACGACTCCATAAGCAGCAATGAAACTAGTGAGCAAAAGCGTCTTCAGATTCGTCGAGTGAGCCTGAGCGAGCAAGTCTATGCAGGTCTTCAGTAAACAGCTTGTATTTTTTATTACAACAGCTTGTACAATGCATTTTAGCTACATGTACTCTATGCTGCTACAATCCATGGCTCTGCTGCTTGCATGCAACCTTAGTTCTGCTGCTTGCATGCTTCACTTCTGCTGCTTGCATGCTTCAGTTCTGCTACTCCATAGTTCTGCTGCTTCCATGCTTCCATAGTTCTGCTTCTTCCATACTACCATGGTTCTGCTGCTTGCATGCTTCCATAAGTCTGCTGCTTGCATACTTCCATGATACTGTTTTGATGCTTCCATGGATCTACTGCGTGCATACGTGCTGTCATATGCATCTGCTAATTGCATGCTAGCATACATGCTACTGCAACGAGGCTTCTGCACCTTCGGTGCTTTATTTACGCTGTTTTCCTTTAGTTTCAGTGCATGAAGAACAAATCCAGTGCGCCATGATAATAATGACGTACTTTAATGACTAATACAAATATTAATTAGATTTTGCGCGCGCACCCCCTGTCCTAATTTCTAGAATCGCCCTAGCTTAGTCTGGCCGCTGCCCTTCTCCGCCTATTGAGAGGGTGGTGGACGGCGTGTAGGGTCTAGCAAACATCACCGTTCATCGATTTTATATAAATATTAATCATGTATAGTTTATAATTAATTATTGCAATGATAAGCGGGTATTCCTCAATGCCATTGTACCGCATGAATTGCTGCACACAGCGCTGGTTTAAGCCATCTATGCTTGAATTGCGGTAGACTATTTTCGATAGCATCGTCAACAGCACGACTGTTAGCCACCGTGGCTGTTCTGTCATAGACTGTAATATTATTCACGATCAAACCAGCCCACGATCCATGAATATTACTGCTCAAGATGTTGAGCAGTAGAATCTGATTGGTCGGTTGGGAAACTATGAATGGCAATGTTTGCTAGACACTACACGTCGTCCACCACTCACTCAATAGGCGGGGAGGGGCAGCGGCCAGACTAGCTCTAGCCTCGAACCAGGGTATTTTAATTTTTTTGCGGAAAAAAGACACTGTCTGCGCATGCTCCAAATCGCGCCGGAATTCAGGCACGATTGGGAACTATCGTGCACGTTTGTAATACGCGCCACAAACTTTTTTACTGGTACTGTGTATCTCGCTTCAGAACGAGTGTTGTTATTCTTTATAGAAAGTTCTGTTAACTACAATAGTAATACTATACAGGCATGGCAGTAGTGAGCGACGAGTGTACGCATTGTGTACGATAACAACATTTCTACTTTCGTTGCTGTGCACGTTTATCGTTCAGCAGATCAGCTTGCTACTTTGCTAGCAGCAGTTCAGGATATGTGGCTGTCAAAACTAGCTTTATTTTCTTGAAAGGTGAATGATCTACGTTCCGGTAGCTAGAAGCCGCCATGTTTGTTTCCTTGACCACACCCTTCGTCCCGCCTGGCATTGATTATTATTACTTCATCACATCTGTCCAAACCACGTGAATTTTGAGCACATGCGCAGACAGTGTGTACCAGGCTCTTTTTCCGCCCACACAAAAATAAATTAGCCTGGTTCGAGACTAGAATCACCCCTACACTTTTCAGTGTTCTCTACACTTAAGGGTGGGTCACCCTAACATCAGGATTACAAATATTTTGGTTTCTACTGTTAGTTGAAGGCTTGCTCAGTCACACTGATCACCCAAGAAAGCCGCCATTCGTCTTGTGGGCGTAGCAAGCGACGAAAAAGTGCATTTCTTTCCTAGGCATGCCACTCCCACACAAAATGTCAGACATAAACTTTGGTACACAAGGAAGAAACGTATGTTTGGGATTATGCAAAAAGGTCTCTGTCTATAAGTTACAGAGGGGCGAATATTTAATGAGAAGACACAATTTCGGCAGAAATTCCTTACTAGCAAGAGCGATGGAAGAAGATACATCTCTTTTTGCCAGAGCGCCAAAAAATGCCATCTCTTCCCAATCCCGCCCTCCCCACAACCCACCCACCCCTATGTGGGTCTCTCGTGATTGCAGAGTACGAAATAATTTTGTTCTAAATACGGCAAGTGCTATTGGAGTGTGGCTACACCTATTCTCCGTGTAAAACGGGCAAGTAATAGCCAGGACACTGTATAGAAGTCTATGATGGTGACTATGCAATAGTTATATTCTTGTACTTTTGTGTAATAATGTATGTACAGTATCACTCACTTGTACTCAGTGAGAACATGTGCTGCTCATTGCATCTGACACGATCACTAGAGATAGCTTTATACTGTGCTCCAGGCTGATGATATGATGGATTAGGACCATACCCTGCTACTATGTACAAGATGTCCTCCTCTCCATCCTTAAATGCTACTGTGCCACAGTGACCCTTTCTCATCGGTGCCCCACCCTCTGATGTGGTGGGTGATAACTCCACCCAGTGAAGGGACGATATGCTCAATGAGTGAACACTGTTATGATAGCATTTATCATGGTTACAGTAACCACCAAAGAAGTGTAGTACATCACCCACTGCAGTACAGCCATATTCTCTTACTCCCAGTGGTGCAGGTCCACTTGTTGGCTGACGTGTCCAGTCTCCTCTCTCAGAGTGGAACACCTCCACACAGGAAATGAACTGTCTCTTCTCTTGACTGTCGTGTACTCGTGGCATACCATCCACCCTTCCAGCCCACATGTATACGCTACTACCAACACAAATGGTCTGGTGTCCTCGGCGAGGGTCAGGCTCGTACCTAGTGTTGTTCACTGTGGAGAGAAAGATTATTTTAGTCAAAGTTAATACTTATTGAATAAACAATGACTCACATTGAGTCGCCATATCTCAAGAGGTATATTTAGCTCATCAATGATGTAACTGAACCTCAATCACTGAAGAGCTGGTCTTAAATTGACTGAACTTGCTGCACTGATGAACCGGCTGCATTCAGACACTGAACCAATGCAGCGATGACGAAAATAATCCTGTGTCAGTCAACTTACACTCCAGTGCATATGAGAATAGCACATCAGCCAATGTACGTTGCTCTTAGTAAACTCCCTCCTAGTCTTTAAATTTGTGCTACTAAATCCAAGGATAAAACCGTCAGAGTCAGTTACTTGTGTGTATTCATCTCCTTATCGACGTTATCGTTGAGTCACGATTCTTCAGTCGTTCGTTGATCGTCTCGGTGGATATGGCGTACACGAGAATGAACGGAAATACGGCGGGTTTGTATTTCAAATTGCGGACGAGAACGTAAAATAGCGGCACCACCCACGTGTATAGCAATGGAAACGAAGCGCAGTAGGAGCTGTGCTACCGCCCGGCCAGCGAGCTGAGTCAGAGAGCCTGGGAGGGCGGCCGGGAAGAGATCATAGTCTCCAACTATCGACTGGGACTTTTCGACAGCTAAGCATCATCCAACCATCAAAAATTGGCACAATCATCACCAAATGCTGTCTATGCGGCTAAGAAACATGTAAAAAAAATGTTCGTATAATGTTTAGGTAATTTATGGTGTACCGTGCTTTGAGCTTGTGCTATTGAGAAAGAACTGAACTGTAAAGCAGACACAGAATCAAAGCAAGATAACAAGCCTATTAATCTAATGTTATAGATTTGGCACTGACTTTGACCACTTTGACCAACTTACGCATGCTGTGTTCTGAAGCGAAAACATTGAAATAGAATTGCATGAGTAGCTAGCTACTGTTACATGTACGTAGAAGGAGTGATGAAATTTCTGAGAACATATAATAATTATAACACCAGTGTAACCCAGTTGCACATGTACAATATACACGTATGATCATCAGACACAAAATTATTGCAATTGCACTGTTATAGTGAAAGTTGTTTAAAACATACGTATTGAGGATCCTATTGCCTCAAGAGAATACACATGCAGGTTTGAATGCAAAATGATTGTCAAAACAGCTTTTGATACTGTTCATAACAGCTGTTATAAACTGGTAAACCGTAATTCTCTTCAGCCACAGCTACTGCTGTAATATTATTATACTGAAGTTGCTGTACTAAATCCGCCTCTACAGCTGCAATGTCTCCACTACTGTTCCATGTTATAATATTGCTTGGTCTGTTGAGAAGTTGTAGCAGCTACAGGCCAGAAAATATCACGATACAAGTGAGTGACAATGGTTTAGATGATCCTTCTTGCATACAAAATGGAGAATCCTGTAAAACATTGACTTACGTTCTGGATAGTTTGTCGAGCATTATGCATCAACAAGGATTTGCTGTCACCATAAACATCACTTGCAATCAAACCATTAGAGAGTACTCTAATTATGCATATGATTTCCAGAGTGTGAGAATAGTCGGTCACAACAAGGCTTGCATTATATTAAACTCTTCTATAAATATAAGCTACGGAGGCACTCATAATGGTTCCTACTTCGGTTGGATTGGATTAGGGTTTGTTTCAAATACAAATCATACCAACTTATTCATAATCCACAGTCATTTTGATACACTGGTCGTGCTCAACTGTAGAATCATGACAGCTGGATGGAAATTCTTAAACGCTAAAAATGTATCCATCAAAAATAGCGAGTTTGGGCAAGTACACCTTTGCCCTACTGTGCACATTTCTCGTACCAATGGTCTTGTGAACTTCTTCAATAATTCTATTACCAACTGCTACGCTAATTTAAACATCACAATATTCTACCTCGCAGTTATGCGATCATCTCCGGACAAATCCAGCTATCTAAATTTAAATATTGTGGATTGTACCTTTGCTGGATTGAAAGGTATAAAAGGGGATAGTGGTTTTACCACAACTGAAAGTCAAAAAGATCCCAAACTTTTTTCAGTTGATACAGAAGGTAACTTTCTTTTTTCGATCAATAAATGTGAATTCGTTCACAACTATCAACTGACTATTTTAATAGTAAACGTTCATAAAGCTGGAAAATATTCAATGAATGTACAACTAAATGTACTGAAAACAATTATTAGGAACAACACGGCTACTTCAGTACTTGTGGAATTTATTGGTTTAAATTCTGAAGTGTTCTACAAAATGGCTGTTGCCCTGAAAAAGATAGTAGTGTACAACAACCTAATAGTATCGGCTTATGAATTACCGATAAGAGATATAAGGTCCACAATACTTCACCTTGCAGTTGTACATCAAATTCAAATTGAGGATTCAAGCTTCTCGAACAATAAAGGAACAGCCCTAGCAGTCACACCTAAGCAAAATAAAAATAAAACATGCCTGTCAATTAGAGGTGAAATTAACTTCACTAACAACACAGGAGTGCTTGGAGGAGCTTGTAATCTTGACGATGTACACGTGATGATTAAAACAAACAGCACTGTTTTTGAAGGCAACAGTGCAGTTTATGGCGGAGCACTGTACTTGAATAATACAGCATTATCAGAAACAAAATGTAACAATAAAGTAAGATTCATCAACAACACAGCAACTACAAGTGGTAATTCAATGTATTATGCTACAATAACACAAGATGCCTTGCCTAAATGCTCGTTTAGCGATGTTCCACTTGAAGACATTGGTTCTCCAGCATTTAACATGCAGTATAAAGGTGATAGCACTATTTCTCTGATTCCAGGTCAAAATATTTACATCAACGTTTCAGTAACAGATTATTATGGTTCACCGTCATCTTGTACAGCAGATGTCTACCTAATATGTGACAATCAATGGCTATTTGTGTGCTTAAATAAGCACATACGACTCAATGGACCTGATCATGTTGTGTTAGCACAAGAAGAAGTTGGTAATTATACAGAAGTAGATACTAAACTGAGCATATCAGCTCCACGTGTATTGGACAACACTACAGTTGAAATACTTTTCATGTGTAGAAACAATTTAAAAACAAGGCTGAATATTAACTTGACCATCTCAGCATGTCCACTCGGATTTGTCTACAACAATAGTGAAGGTGTTTGCAAGTGTGCTAATGTAGCCACAAACCATGGCACTGTCATATGTTCAGCAAACCTCGGTATCACATGCATTACACGAGGCTACTGGTATGGTCCATTTACAACCAACAACACAACAATGAGTGTTTCGGCTCAATGCTCCTATCCTGATTGTTCTTACTCCTACAAGCCATGTCCAGCAAAGATGATCAGTCTTGGGTTTTCGGGTGACTTCAATCTACTTGGAAATGATCCTGATGAGCAATGCTCAATAGGAAGAGGTGGACTGCTGTGTAAGAGTTGTGCACAAGGCTACCAGTACACCTTCCTGTCAGTGAGTTGTGTAGCTAGCAGCACATGTGAGTGGTGGCAGCCTTACCTTGTCCTGGTCATCACATTAATGTTTCAACTGATGATTGCAATGGCACTTATGATAGTTGTTAGGTTCAAAATAGCAGCAGGGTCAGGATTTCTGTATGGTCCAATGCTATTTCTAGCAATCATTAGCCATCTACCACTAGACACTGATCCTAACCTTTTCATTTTAAGAACATTCATATTGGTCATTACAGCGGTACCACTACTCAATCTGGAACCGTTTGGACTCATTCCATGGTGCTTCTTCCATCCATTCACCAAAATTTACAACTACTCATTACAATACCTTGGCCCAATTACAGTGCTGTTAGTAATCGGGTTTGCAACACTTAAAGCTCGATGGTGTCCAAGAACACTACTCAAATGGCAGAATTCTCGTCTACGAGTTCTTTGCATACTAATGCTGCTCTCTTTTTGGTCACTGGCAGACATTACAATGAACATCACTTTCAACATTCTCACATCAACCAGACTAATACACAACAATGATGTGGTGGTCTCAGTGGAAGCATTAGAACCTAACTTGAAATACTTATCCTTGAAGCACATTCCGATAGTAATTCTAGCATTTCTAGTTCTACTAATAGTGATCATTCCTTTACTAGTAGTACTGTTAGTATCACCAGCACTATCACGAATCATTAACCTGACCAGGATCAAACCCTTCCTAGATGAGTTCCAGTCTTGCTACAGGGATAGCTGTCGCTGGTACTCAACTGTATACTTCATTGTGTGGATTGGGTTTGTGTCTATGCAAAGCCAAGCAGTGCCAATGATCTACATACAGACATTATTCATGATCCTATTGAGTGCTCACTGCTTGATTCGTCCATACCAGAGCATGGTTTTGAACATCATAGACACTCTTATTCTCGTTGATGTTAACTTCCTTCTTTCTCTTATGCAGTCGAATACAAACCAGACTAAGATTTGGCTAATTCATATACTAGTCCTTGTTCCCATACTAAGTATTTGTGTTTGGTTTATAGGTGTGTCTCTTGTTAAAAGTCATAATTTGTGCAGATACTTGCTGCTAAAAAGTAGGCAACAACCAATAGCCACCACCAGAGACCAACAATACCAGGAACGCCTACCATCACCACCCATTGTACCAGTACAGGAAGTTCGTCTTTATGAGACCAATGAGGAAGGAGAGCCTCTCATATAGTAATTGATGACAGCTAGTTCTAAGAGTTACGTACTATTGCATTGTTAATACTAAAAGTATTGTTACTATTCCAACTATACTGGCAATTAACACTAATTTCACTGTTAGGTCAATACACTGTACATTTTATATAGAGTATAACAATATTATTAGTGAAAGTATTAATTTTTTAAAACATACGTATTGAGGATCCTATTGTTTTAAAAGAATACACTGGTTTGAATGCAAAATGATTTTCAAAACAGCTTTTGATACAGTTCATAACAGCTGCTATAAACTGGTAAATTGTCCTCTTCAGCCACTGCTATATTGCTGTAATATTACACTGATGTTGCTGTACTAAATCAGCCTCTACAGCTGCAATGTCTCCACTACTGTTTCACGTTATAATATTGCTTGGTCTGTTGAGAAGTTGTAACAGCTACAGACCGGACAAAAGCACGATACAAGTGAGTGACACTGGTTTAGATGATCCTTCTTGCATACAAAATGGAGAATCCTGTAAAACATTGACTTATGTTCTGGATAGTCTGGATATTTTGTCGAGCATTAAGCATCAACAAAGAGTTGCAGTCACCATAAACATTACTTGCAATCAAACTATTAAAAAGTACTCTGATTATGCATATGCTTTCCTGAGTGTGAGAATAGTCAGTCACAACAATGCTTACATCACCTTAAACTCTTCTATCAGCTTAACACATTACTTCCCTTATATCCATACTTACTGGGCTTGGATCG
This sequence comes from Haliclona indistincta, assembly GCA_964017065.1. Classification (NCBI taxonomy): domain Eukaryota; kingdom Metazoa; phylum Porifera; class Demospongiae; order Haplosclerida; family Chalinidae; genus Haliclona; species Haliclona indistincta. Next base: position 2,539,930 of record OZ024789.1, read on the forward strand.
GCCTGGGGTTTGTTTCAGATACAAAACATACCAACTTATTCATAAACCACAGTCGTTTTGATACACTGGCCATACTCAACTGCACAATCATGACAGCTGAATGGATGTTCTATTTTGTACAAAACTTGGTCATCAACGGTAGCAAATTTGGACTAGTAGAAATTTGTCCTACTTTGCATATTAAATTTTACGATTCGTACCATTCTTATGCTTTTCTTAACTACACCAACAATATCATTTCAAACTGCAACACTGTGCACAGGTCACTATTTGATCTGTTTCTTGTACGACCATCTCAAACCAAATCTACCTTTCTGTATTTGAACGTTGAAAATTGTACCTTTTCACGTATAAAGAAGCAAAGTGATAAAAATCAAAAAAATTATACGCTTCAAGAGGATTCAAAACTTTTTTCGGTTACTACAAAAGGTAATTTTAGTTTTTTAATCAATCGTAATTGTTTTATTGACAACAATCAACTGGTTTTTGTATCAGTAAATGTCTTACCGGCAGGCAATTACTATCCTATAAACGTACAACTTAATCTACAAAACACAGTAATTGGAAACAACATGGCTACTTCAGTACTTATGGAATACAACGGTCAAAAGCACAGGATGGCTGTTGTCCTGAAAGAGATGGTAGTTGAAAACAACATAATAACGAACACTGGATCAGCTTATGAATTACCTTTAGGAGATATGAAGTCCTCCTTAGTTACCCTTTCAATGGTCGATCAAATTCAGGTTGAAGATTCAAGATTCTCAAATAATCAAGGAACTGCCCTAACGGTTACACAAATAAATGAACTAAAAACATTTATGACACTTAAAAGTCTAATTAACTTCACTAACAACACAGGAGTGCTTGGAGGAGCTTGTAATCTTCATAATGTACACATGATGATTGAAACAAACAACTCTATTTTTGAAGGCAACAGTGCAGTTTATGGCGGAGCACTGTACTTGAATAATACAAAATTATCAGAGACAAAATGTAACAATAAAGTAAGATTCATCAACAACACTGCAACTACAAGTGGTAGTTCAATTTATTATGCTACAATAGGACGAGATGCCTTGCCTAAATGCTCGTTTAGCGATGTTCCACTTGCAGACATTAGTTCTCCAGCATTTAACATGCAGTATAAAGGTGATAGCACTATTCCTCTGATTCCAGGTCAAAATATTTACATCAACGTTTCAGTAACAGATTATTATGGTTCACCGTCATCTTGTACAGCAGATGTCTACCCAATATGTGACAATCAATGGCTATTTGTGTGCTTAAATAAGCACATACGACTCAATGGACCTGATCATGTTGTGTTAGCACAAGAAGAAGTTGGTAACTATACAGAAGTAGATACTAAACTGAGCATATCTGCTCCACGTGTATTGGACAACACTACAGTTGAAATACTTTTCATGTGTAGAAACAATTTAAAAACAAGGCTGAATATTAACTTGACCATCTCAGCATGTCCACTCGGATTTGTCTACAACACTAGTGAAGGTGTTTGCAAGTGTGCTAATGTAGCCACAAATCATGGCACTGTCATATGTTCAGCAAACCTTGGTATCGCATGCATTACACGAGGCTACTGGTATGGTCCATTTACAACCAACAACACAACAATGAGTGTTTCGGCTCAATGCTCCTATCCTGATTGTTCTTACTCCTACAAGCCATGTCCAGCAAAGATGATCAATCTTGGGTTTTCGGGTGACTACAATCTACTTGGAAATGATCCTGATGAGCAATGCTCAGTAGGAAGAGGTGGACTACTGTGTAAGAGTTGTGCACAAGGCTACCAGTACACCTTCCTGTCAGTGAGTTGTGTGGCTAGTAGCACATGTGAGTGGTGGCAGCCTTACCTTGTCCTGGTCATCACTTTAGTGTTTCAACTGATGATTGCAATGGCTCTTATGATAGTTGTTAGATTCAAAATAGCAGCTGGATCTGGATTTCTGTATGGTCCAATGCTATTTCTAGCAATCATTAGCCATCTACCACTAGACACTGATCCTAACCTTTTCATTTTAAGAACATTCATATTGGTCATTACAGCGGTACCCCTACTCAACCTGGAGCCGTTTGGACTCATTCCATGGTGCTTCTTCCATCCATTCACCAAAATTTATAACTACTCGTTACGATACCTTGGCCCACTGACAGTGCTGTTGGTAATCGGGTTTGCAACACTTAAAGCTCGACGGTGTCCTAGAACACTGCTCAAATGGCAGAATTCTCGTCTTCGAGCACTCTGCATTCTAATGCTGCTCTCATTTTGGTCACTGGCAGACATTACAATGAACATCACTTTCAACATTCTCACATCAACCAGACTAATACACAACAATGATGTGGTGGTCTCAGTGGTAGCATTAGAACCTAACTTGAAATACTTTTCTTTGAAGCACATTCCAATAGTAATTCTAGCATTTCTAGTTCTACTAATAGTGATCGTTCCTTTACTAGTGGTCCTGTTAATATCACCAGCACTATCACGGGTCATTAACCTCACCAGGATCAAACCCTTCCTAGATGAGTTCCAGTCTTGCTACAGGGATAGCTGTCGCTGGTACTCAATTGTATACTTCATCGTGTGGATTGGGTTTGTGTCTATGCAAAGCCAAGCAGTGCCAATGATCTACATACAGACATTATTCATGATCCTATTGAGTGCTCACTGCTTGATTCGTCCATACCAGAGCATGGTTTTGAACATCATAGACACTCTTATTCTCGTTGATGTTAACTTCCTTCTCTCTCTTATGCAGTCCAATACAAACCAGACTAAGATTTGGCTAATTCATATACTAGTCCTTGCTCCCATACTGAGTATTTGTGTTTGGTTTATTGGCGTCTCTCTTGTAAAAAGTGATATATGCAGGAACTTGCCTCGTGTACTATTCATAAGAAGACAACAAACTTTTTCCGAGGAACGGAAACCATCACAACTCAATGTATCAGTACGAGAGGTTCATCTTTACGAAAACAATGAGGAACGAGAGCCACTTATTGGAATTGTTGATGACAACTGGTAATTATAATTATTATGCACAATCATCACTATAACTATGTGTGTAATTCAATGTATTAATGTGATTGCTATAATACTCATTCCATGCACACTTTATAACAAGTATCTTGTTCAATGTTCAAATTATATAAGTTATAGTATAGTCAACACTAGTTAAGTGATGGTTATGTACTAGTGTTCCACACTAGTAGTTACTAGTGTGTCTCAACTACTTCAAGACACAGCTTGTTAGGTCACCAGCTCACTGGTCAGTGATGGAGGCTATAGTGAGAGCACACACAGTGAGATAGTAATGAGGTGTGCAGTCTGACCTACCTAGTAGCTCCATGATGTCCCTCATGCTGGGTCGATCAGCTGGTCTCTCACTAGTACACCTCCTCACCAGGGACACCATGGCTGCCCACTGGATTTGCAGGATCTGAGCCGCTCTCTGTGCTGGACTGGACTCGGGAAACCTTCGAATACACATCTCTATCAGCAAGACTCCATAACTGAAGGTGTCCATTTTAGGAGAGTGTTGTTCGGGATAGCGAGCCTCAGGAGCAGCATAAGCTGGGCTGCCTGGAGCAGCTGTGGCAACAGCATTCATAAAATTAGCAGAGCCATAATCAGAGACCTTTGCCCGCCAGCCATTGGGGAGGGGCTCGAGTAGCACATTGGCACTGCTGATGTCACGATGGATGATTGGAGAGGGCCTCCACTGGTGTAAATAGCGCAGAGCACAAGCCACATCTTGGGCAATGGAGGCAATCTGTTCTCGTGGTAAAACTCTTGTTTCCAGCTCTCTGCGTAGGTTGGTAGGCATAAGCTCTGTGAGGATGATTGCTTCTCCCTCTCTTGTGGCTCCTATGAACAGCAGCAAGTTGGGATGACGGATCTTGGCAGCGATCGCCATTTCACGTGAGAACAAATTTTGGTTATATTCTGAGATAATCATGTTGTGAAGAAATTTCGCAGCAACTCGAAGACCCCGAAATGTTGCGACCATCACCTCTCCCCATCCTCCTCTGCCCAGCACTTCCTCAGTCAGCTCCACCTCCTCTCTCCTCACCACCCAGTGGGGCTGTTTGTCCCTTCCCTCATCGATCCTCATGACTGACAGCTACATAGAGATGAGAGCATGACAATAGTGATAATGTCACTATGAAGTCACTGACCTGCTGTCTGAGCTGCTGATTCTCTCTCTTCACCTGCTGTGACTCCTCTGTCCTAAAGTGTAAGTAACTTTGTATCTGCTCCTTTTCTCTGGTCAATTGCTGGTTCTCTCTCGTCAGTCTCTGCTCAACCTCCCTGGCTCTCTCCCTTTCCTGCTGCAGTTGTTGCTGTACCTGTGTGATTTGGTAGCCACCATTACTACTACTACTACACTAACAACATTGTCATGCAGTCGCTGAGAGAAAACTATCATCATCTCACCTCTTCCAGTTGATGTATCACACCTTGATCCACTGCAGTACTCCTCCATTTTGACACCATCTGCTGGTACACTCTATTGTCTTCCAAGGCTGCACCCTCTAATATCTCACCCACTACCCACTTCCTGTCATCTTCCTGCAGGACTACGTGGGAGAGAGGAGCTGTTATGTCTACAGTAATACATTGATATGCTCACGCAATTCAATGAGGACAGTATGAGATAGTTTAGGAGAGCCTGGTGACCTCTGTCCACCAAATATTACCAGCAACACACTGTGTGGTGATAGTTGTAGAGTAGAAAGAGAGTGACTGTATCGTTCAGTGACAGAGTCAGGGAGGGATAGCTAAAGAATGCATTTGAAAGTGTCCTATAATAGGCTAAGATACAAACACTATACCTTGTTCCATTGGTTTGTAGTGAGGTCACCAATCCAACAGTCATTGATAGCACCAAAATTATGCAAACTATACCCTCCTACTACCACTAGTAGTTGGCCCCTCATAATCACACATGCAGTAGCATGATCGCATCTCCTCTCAGGCCACTCTACTGATCGAAATAATCTTGTGGGTTTGTTGATCCTAGTCCAGTGCTGGCATGAAGAAGTGCAGATTCATTCTGGGCTATCACTTTATAACCACAGTATTATGTGACATGCCATATGCTACCATTGGCATCAAGGGAATTTATTTTTAAGGATAAGACCAACCTGTAAATTATTAAAGCTGACCACGTCCACGTGAACTCCAGCCAGTCTGATAATATGTCATCTGCCATGGCATTAACCCTTTAAACCCTATTGTCGCCATTTGGCGACATACATGCTTCGGACACCATAACTTTATCAAAAAGTGTTAAAATATTCCCTAAATTGAAGAATACAAATAACCGTAAAAATCCAGTGGTTTTCGGCACGTGCCCTCCATTAAACGTTATGGCGCCAGCATTTTTATATGGCTTCTGTGCAAATTTTCCAACATTTTAGGAGACATAATGGTAGCCAAGAAAATTTGGACATTTTATGGCTTCAGAGTGCTCGGAAAACACATTTTAGCGCATTCTCTATGATCTGGGCTACATTTTACACTGACCAAAACCACTGCTATTTGTATGTACTTTTCAGTAGCCAGCCCCCAAAGTACTAACTTGGAGCAAAATTTGACAAGGTCGCTGCACTTTATTGGCTTCACTTCCGAAGTGGGAGGAGCATCTTCACCGACTGTAGTGTGGGCAAATGTGCCTACTCACTGGCGAAAAAGGACGCAAATTTGAGACCAGTAGCACAAAAGACACATGAGATGTTAAAGAGAGAATTGGTCAGCATTTACGAGGTTAAATTCTAGCAAGATAATTTAGTAATTAAAGGGTTAAATTGCGAAAAGCACACTTTGACACTAGTCCACAAGAAAGTGGAGGCTACGCAATGAGCGTTAACCACTCTTAGCATGCACATCAAATAAGTGATTCGAAGCACTCAGGCATGTCAATAAAATCCCTCTGCATTTGTCTGTTCAGCAGACTTACTACTGAAATATTCATAATACGTACTCACCACAGTATCTCTACTCAGCTCAACTATCAACAGGTCATCACTGGCTCCTGATTCAATCCTACCACCAAACAGTGCAGCCTTCCTCGTACTCACTAGAGTGAGCGTGAAGCTGGAACATGGAGGAGGAGGTTGTCCTGTAATGATAGGTGAGCTCCACTCTCCTGCAGAAGGAATTGGTGCCTGTATGACTAACATCAGGTAACTGTGTCTAAGATATCAGTCAAAACTCAGTTATAGTATTAGTGAATAAAAGTGTCCACTGTTGTAAGTCAAGCAGAGATGCAATCACAGAAGTAGAAAATTATTAAAATCTGATTTTCAAATTTGCAGTATAAAATTTCTGGCTTGCAGAAAGTGATAATAGAGTCCTCTCTTTATTACGTAGGTCAAAGATATCATGACTACTCTATATAGTCAGATTAGTCAATCTCAAGATACAACATGCATGCACCACTCACAAAATAATTGTCAATAACAGTGTGCACAGTGTGAAGGTGCACATAGTTGCACAGTTCCAGTGTGCACAGTTCCCTAATAAAAAATGTACCAAATCCCTATTGCGTTATGATTATGTTGGCACAGGCACTATTCCTCACTGTTGTGCTCTGAAAAACCTTCTTTACAAAGACAGTTATAAGGATGTCTTTCCTGGTTGCGCAAGATGGATTATGCGACTATCAATATGCCTGTTTGACAATGTTGGGCATTTTCTACATTATAAGTTTATACAGCAGAAAGCATTAGAGTTACCATGCTGATCAGTGATATTCACTGTTTTGTAATAATAATCACAACTGCAGTAATGATAATCATTGCTGTGTACATGTGTATAGGTAAACTTGTGACATAGAAAATGCCACCAGCCAATGGAGCATGTTGCATACTCTCTCAGGTAATAAACTCTTGTTATGGCTAATTCGTAAAATTAAATATCCTTACAATACTCAAAGTAAGTATTCCTTCATTGCTCAATAGTGAGAATATCAATACAATACACATGAATACATATTATACACGTACACATGCATGCTTGGTCTTAATGATGTATAAAGTATCACTCACTTGTACTCAGTGAAAACATGTGCTGCTCATTGCATCTGAAATTAACACCAGTAACACCTTTATACTGTGCTCCAGGCTGATGATATGATGGAGTAGGACCATATCCTGCTACTATGTATAAGATGTCCTCCTCGCCATTCTTAAATGTGATCATTCCACAGCCAGTCTTTCTCATCGGTGCCCCACCCTCTGATGTGGTGGGTGATAACTCCACCCAGTGAAGGGACGATGTGCTCAATGAGTGAATACTGTTATGATAGCAGTCATCATGGTTACAGTAACCACCAAAGAAGTGGAGTGCATCACCCACTGCAGTACAGCCATATCCACTCACTCCCAGTGGAGGAGGTCCACTTGTTGGCTGACGTGTCCAGTCTCCTCTCTCAGAGTGGAACACCTCCACACAGGATATAAACCGTCTCTTCTCTTGACTGTCGTGTACCTCTGGCATACCGTCCACCCTACCAGCCCAAATGTACACGTTACTACCAACACGAATAGCTTGATGTCTCACACGAGAAGCAGGCTCGAACCGGTTCATTTTCGCTATAAAGTGTAAGAAACAATAATCCACACGCTTGTAGCATCTGCAACATGACTCACTCAGGGAAGTAACTAGTTGCAGACATGCAGTAATGTTGTTCAAACTAGTCCAGACCGATCTGAGCCTTTTCCTGAAAAGTGGGTGTTACCTATGCAACTTATTAATATTCATCATTGTAACCTTAGCTGTCTGCTGTAACCATACGGCGGTTTTAGTACTTTTTGCAAGGGTAAAATTGCGTACTGTTTGTGTAGTTCTGTGCAACATTAAAATCAGATCAGTAGATACGTCATTGATCGTAGCTATTAACGTTTCTACAGAACTCGTTTAAAACTGGGTGAAATAAAATAATAAACAGAGCTAGCGACCACCGTTGTCCGTGCACCTGTGCCAGTTGACACCTTATACATGAGTAAAGCCTTCATTTATTAGCTCTGCTGCTACAGCTTGTCAGTGCTGCATTCTTTCTGGCTCCATATTGCAACATGCAGAGACACACCGTGTGTGCATGCATGCATGGGACGCGGCTAATGTATGTGAGACGTTCTTTGTGCTCAAAGCCACAAGAGAAGGACACTTGCCCAAACCGAAAGCACAAGAGCATCTTAAACAAAAACAATCAGATGTATATCGGAATACAAATGTATGTATACATGTGTAAAATAATTTGATACAGTCTGTTAAACACACACGCACACTATACTGCACTATATTAGTAGCCATCTAGTCACTAAGGTGAGGCATTGAAGAGGTAAGATCAGGAGGAGAGACAGTTGAGCTAGTACTGGGAAGATGTGGCTCAGTAGAGGAGGGCTCTAGTCCTGCAGCATCAGGGTCACTACCCCAGGGTAGACCTAGCACCATTCCCTGATGGCACACCTCCCGGAACACCTGGTCACGATGGAGAATAGCACCAAACAAAAGCGGCTAGAGAGAGAGAGGAGAGAGAGAGAGAGAGAGAGAGAGAGAGAGAGAGGGGGGGAGGAGGGAGGGAGGGAGGGAGGGAGGGAGAGGGAGGGAGGGAGAGAGAGAGGGAGAGAGAGAGAGAGAGAGAGAGAGAGAGAGAGAGGGAGAGGGAGAGGGAGAGGGAGATGAGAGAGAGAGTGAGAGAGTGAGAGAGAGAGAGAGTGAGGAGAGGAGGAATTTATAGGTCTTTTAACAAAAATTGTAGCACGAATTATTAATGCTGACATAAAATGTACAACATGTTCAAATTCAATAGCTGTACTTATCCCCTCATGTCAACTGGTTACTATTGCACATGTGTGATTGGGCTCATAGTACGTACCTTTCCTCCACTCTTCAAGTGTATCTCAATTGACATACCACTGCCAGGCATCACAGCAAAGGGCTTAGCCTGCAGGAGGGCATCATTAAGCATGAGCAATAGTTGTCATGGTAACACAGTAAACACACAGTACCTTGTTGATGCTGGCTATGTCCTTCAGAAGAACAGAAAATCTGTCAGCCTTCTCAGTGAGCTGAGTTGATCGCTCGAAACAGATAATACTAAAATCGCAGAACAAACAATCACACACACACAGAGCAAGTATACAGTACGTAACTATAGACGATAATTATTGTAAACATACTTTTGTGACAAGTAGAGTCGACCGTTCTTAGACCCAGTCAGTGGATGGTCCTTGTCCAACAAAGTGCACCTTCTACCAGATTTCCAATCTATTCAATGAACAAAGCTGACATCAAATATTTCCTACTATCCTACACAGGCTATTGCAACCCATACACTCCTTGAAAAGTAATGGATGCAAAAATGTATGATCATTTCAATATTGAGTGTTGTCAGTATTAATTTTTATAAGCCTAAAAACACTCAAATTTTGCTTATCATTCAGTGGATGTTAATGTGTGTTAGTTAGTAACTGACTTTCTAGTGGCAGTTCATCTGGTCCAACCTGGAACCGGTCACAGTATGACAGCTCTGAGTCAGTGAGGTTCAGTGATATGTCTGAGACAGCGTCCTCATCAACGTTAGCAGAAGAAGAAGAGGCGACCATCCGAGCAGCAACACGTTGACGCTACGGACAGAGAGAGGGAGAGAAGGTAGTTGGTGAAAAACAGCAGCAAACTAACAACAGTACTGTATGTCACACAGCATTGTCTACATAAATTTGTATACATGTATCAAATTTTGTACCATTATTAAAAAAATTATGAAAACACTAACATTGTCAATAACCACAATCATAACACATGACAAAAATCTAGTACATGAACATGTGCATGCTTGAACTATTTTTATTTAAGATGCGCAAAAGATTCACATTGCAGCCTATTCTATGTCATGACAGAATATTAAATTTTCAAGCATGCGAAATCCCCGAAAGAAATTTATAATCCATTTTGTAGTCAGTCTACAAATACCCATTGCAGTGTGTAAATGATTTACAGCATACCATGCTATGTTGTTGCTTACCCTGGCTGTCATCTCATCCTCTGTCATTGCTTGCATCTGCAGTAGCTGAGCATTGGTCGGTAGTGAGTTCCACAGCCTAGCAACACCGTCGTACTTGGCTTTGACCTGTGGGAACAAGATCATAAATAATAATCACGATTGTCAGTGTGTGTACATCAGTGTCAACACACACGTACGCACAAATACGCTACCAACAACGTACAACACACACGTACAATGTCAGTGTCAACACACACGTACGCACAAATACGCTACCAACAATGTACAACAAAGAATCTGAAGGCTAGAACCAATTTTTTTCCCTCAGTTGACATTAAGAAGGCAACGTAGGTAGGCACATAATCCCAACAACCGGTTATCACACATACATTACTAACATCTCACCTTAGGGTACTTTCGATAGACATTGTCTATTATAAACAACTTGATTCCAAGCCCCAAACCTGTCATGAAACAAACAATAAAAAACTGCGTGATTGTAATTTGCATAATGCGCCTTATCCAGACGCAGGCAAAATCTTAATTTTGTACCTCTTACACAGAAAAACTCTAACTATGGTATACTGCAGATCTGAAATTTTCGCGTATCCAAATTTTGTTCTATCAAATTTTCGGAGCATCTAATTTTCGTCGTTAGCTTGGAAGCGCAAATAGTGCGCATTGATTAAACCAATGCGCGTAAAATTTCACGTATTTAATTTTCTTCGCAAGGACGAACGACGAAAATATTTGATTTTTGACGCTTAAAAATTTCAGATTTACGGTAGCTAGTAGTAACATATCTTACCAATCAAGGTGATTGTGTATGTGTTGGGCATAAACAGTGTCACTATGAACCCCATCCATAGCTTCTTGTAGACTTCATATGTTGTTTCGGGTCGGCACCACAAGATGAGGCTGTCACCATGACAACAAGAAAATAAGCAACTGCACGCTGCTATCACGAAGTCACTCACTTTAACCCTTTCTCCAAGTGATTCGAAGCTTGCCCGGATCTATTCTGTGACAACAAGGGAAATTTACAAGAGTATACTAGAATTCAGTTATCTAGTATTCTTACCTGGACTGTTTGTCCAACTTGTTTCACGAGCTGATACTTGTCACCAAAGCCGAGTGATGCATAATCGTCATTCTACATATACAGTGAGTATGCTTCAAATCATGACAAAGCATGAGACTATACTCACTTCGCCGAGATCTCTTCTTTTTGGAATCTTGAAGCCAAACTGTTCTGCTAAACCTCTGTATGATTAGGAACAATACATAGCTTGCAGACATTGGTCAGACGATGCAACTATGACTAAACACAAATCTAAACACGCCACCAGCCCCCCCTACACAAGAGTGCTGTAGACTGAAGGAACTGTACGATACAATAAGAGATGAGTGAGAGACACATTGATCTCTAGCTTATTGCACAGAATTTCAATCTGCAGTGACAGGTCTATTTTGTCATGCATGGTCACATTAATTATCTCAACACTCTTACAGTATTATCTTAGACAATGCAAATGTTACCAGCACAAAATTAATATTTTCTTGCCTATTGAGTGGACATAACTTACGTTGCATAAAAATGGTTGATAGACAGACGTGTAATACAGAGTAAAAGTATTAGCTGTAGAATCCAACCACTCCATACACAATACATGTATGTCTAGAGAAGGAGGGAGGGAGGAAGGGAGGGAGGGGAGAGAGAGGAAGGGAGGGAGGGAGTAAGGAGAGAGGGAGGGGGGGAGGGAGGAAGGAAGGAAGGAGGGAGGGAGAGAGGGAGAGAGTGGAGGAGGGAGGGGAAATGTAATGGAAGCAAGAATAGGTTGTTTTGCTAACCAGGAATGCCACGAGTGAAAGCGCTGTGTTCTTCCACTGCAAAATTTCCAACGAATGTTCCAAAAATTCTCTACCGGGACGACTGGATGACCCTTTATCACAAAAATATGCACAAGACAGTCAACAGACACATGAGCTATGCATTTTACCTAGTCTGCGAAGATTGTCTTTTAGTCTGAAGAAAGAAAGTATATTATCGTTGAAGTGATGTTAACGTGAAATTTTGGTTTCATAGACTCACTTGTTGACCTTCAATTCTTCCTGTTGCTCATCTTGTGTGCTCTCTGTCTCTTCAGTGAAGTCAGATAGAAAGTCAAGCACCTATGGAAGAGAAATATGGATGAGTGAATGAATATGTACAAGTGACACGAGTGAGTGAGCTCACCCGATCCTTTACACTAGCCCAGATGCCTCTTCTAGCTGATGCAGAGGAAGAAGATGAACTAAAAGAAGTCGAACGTGGTCTGCCTGTAACTACAGTACATCCGAGAGTGAGAGTGAGAGAGAGAGAGAGAGGGAGAGTGGGAGGGAGAGGGAGAGAGAGAAAGTGGGTAAATAGCTACCCTTTATCGCGATAATGTCATTGCTCACTGTTGACAGATTCAAATCCTTCACCAGTTGAGCTCAAAGACAGTGACTGACCGCCACAAGAGCCGTAATCTGACGAGAGAGACGCAGAGCTAGAGAAAGAGAAAAACAACTGAGCCTATAATAACATCATCATACAAACATGGGTAAGATTGTATTAGGTATAGAAAACAATACCCAATAGTTAAGAATTCACTTTCAAAAACACATGTACATAACATGTACTACATGTGCACTCACTAGCTGCATGCTTTACTATATTGACATGACTCTGTATGCCGGTAATGACAATAGGATGGAACTATCAACTGATCACACAAACAAAGTGACATTGATATCGAATGCACCAAACTTACCTTGATTGTCTACGTGCTCCGGTGCTTCGCTGCAGTTTCTCGAGCTGCGTCTGAAGAGTCTTTTTCTCTTTTTTCAACTTTTCCACCTCCTTCTGATGTGACTTGCTGCCATGCTTACTAGAAGACTGTGCCTCCAGCTCAGCTGAGAAAGAGAATCTAGTCATGCAGTCTCATTTTCACAATCCTACCTTTCAGCTCCTGATTCTCTGCCAGTGCTGTCATTAGCTGTTCGTTGAGTAACCCGAGTTGCTCCATAAAAACGTCCTTCTCTCCTGAATTCCAATCGGGCGACTGAGCTAGCTCTGGTTTGGGTTTAGCTCGTGGTTCTTCATGATCCTCGAACTCATCGTCCTCCAGTTCCGGCGTGACCTCTCTATCATCTACTTTCTCCCATTCTGGTTCACCATCGTCTTTGACTTCAGATATCCCAGAGTAAGTCAGGCTAGCGGACTGCTTGTCCTCTTTACCAAGGCGCTCTCTAAGCCGTCTTCGAAACATAATTCCTGGCTCGAATCTCGATCAACTAGCTACGCCCACAACAATCTTAACCACACCCCGGACACGTGTTTGCTGGCGGGAAATTTGAACGCCATTATAATTATAGAGGTACATATTACCAAGAGTATATAATCTTACCAAGAGTATCGAACGCCAATTGCCACTGTAGAAACACTCTCGGGAAAGTAACGTGACAGAAACGTGATCTGATGACGTAACGCCTACACTGCAGGCTAGCCATTGACGTCATCGACGTTCAGCAACGATGCTAGCCAAGCTTTTTGGATGATCATTGGACTGTTGCAGGCGAGAATATAGCGATGTAGACACGACAAATGCTGAGAAAAACAGAAACACGTGCTAGTTATGCTTTTTAATCGAAGAATAAGAGCAGCAGCGAGCTCGGTCCGTCAGAGCGCGATCGTCTACAAAAATCACATTGTTGATGTTCAACGACTAACGAACGCCTGCTTGTAGACACAGAAAATGGTTATTTGAACGTGGTAAAATTATAAACAGCAGTAGAATAGGTGATACAACCAGAGTAGGTTAGTTTAGAACAGTAGTTAGTGAGTAGTCATGACAAGGGTAGGAAAATAGCTAAAGATGAATTACAAAACAAAATGAATAGTAAACTAGCCGGCCTGGGAGAGGCAGGATTCTGCAACTCCAAGTGGTCTGTCAGAGATAGGAACATGATGACGTGTTGCACGGCTGCCACGGATACAAGTTATGGCCGAATGTAGGAGAGAGAAGGATAACGAGCATCTTAGCCAAGCTAGGGTAGTACTGTAGTGAGAGTTCTCTTTCATTGATATTTGATCTGCTAAATGTTGATAGAATTGTGTTGCCTCTCTTCCCATGCCACCAGTTGTGGAAAAAACAAGAGGGGTAAAAGACCCATTTTCAACCTCCCTGACTCTGTCACCATATTCTCTCTTCTTTGCTAGTTCATGACGACGATAGAGGCTTGAAATAGCACTGTGACGGTAGCTCTGTGCGTTTGGGTGGAAAACCCTAATATCAAAAAATGAACATTGCTGTCGTCCCCAGAACCCTGTAGCTCTAATGTCGGCTCTTGCGTCATCACGAATGTTAGCAGATCGAGGTATGATGTCTTCTCCTGTAAGAGGCAATAGCTGCGGCTCTCTTTCCACATTGTTACAGACCTCACTTAGCCAGTTTGCAGTTATGTCACGTATATCATTGTGGCGGGCAATGGTCAAACCCCCATGTTTACAAATCATAGCATGATCGACTGAGAATGGTGAGCCACAGACACAATGACTTGGGAGATTCTTTAGTTGCCATCCATATCTGAGGCACAGTGCATCATGAAACTCTTGTTTGGTGAGGTTGAATCGCCGGTCTTTCAATGGTAAGACAGTCAACCATGTGGATGCTCCCTTCTCAGCAGCTAAATCTCGAGATCTTTTCAATGCATCAGGGATTTCATTACAGACTTGTTCCACCCTGGCAGCTTGAATATTACGCCTTTCTTGACTTACAAAGTGTTTCGCTGATTTTATGCTGTCGGGATGGACTGGCTCATCAGACTGCTCAATTATCAACGTTTTCAGTGGACAAGTGATGACCTTTGAAGCTTTCATTTGCCAATTAGCAGTTTCCACAGGATTGGTAATGTTTAGGCCTCCAAGGCGAGTTGGTAGTGATACAAGCTTACGCATCCCCTGGGAAAATGGCATCTGAGCAGTAAGTGTAGGCAGGAACCTCTGATGAATGGCATCTTCAAGTGGCTGAAAAATTGAAGCACTAATGTCAAGAGTTCTCATTAGGTATGTCCATCTCCCAATCATTCCATGAGAAAACGCCTGCTTGTAAGAGGTAGCTTGTCAATAAAGAGCCCTGAGTAGCTGTATTTTCCATCATGGGCGCTTGCTTCCTGCAGGACACGCCTTCGTTGTGACGTAGTCGTGGATTTGTGCAACACGCTTTCGTCACAATGCGTAAAATATCTCACGTGCTGGTCATGTTACTTTCCCGAGAGTGTTTCTACAGTGGCAATTGGCGTTCGATACTCTTGGTAAGATTATATACTCTTGATATTACGGTAAAGGTACTAATTTATAGGTACTGGTTCGGACAGACGCATCTCCACTACCTCGCCCATATAGGAGAGTGACCGCGGCTCGTTGAAGTAGATTCTTGTTTCGGTGGATTGGATGTCCTCCACCCCATTGTTGACAAGAATTTCCCGAGGGGTTAACTCTCCAGTTGTCGTACCGCCAAAGCATCCGCAGATGGCGTACAGACAAGTATCAATTCTGCGCTTGATTTTGAGTGTGGAAAAACGCAAAAAGCTGACCCGCACCAGAGTGTTTGCTTGGTAGGCGATCGCGCGAGTAGTAATCGTGGCGGTAACCTTGGACATGGGAGGGACTTCGACTTTGGTAGCGGTTCCGTAGCCTTTATTTGTGAGTTGTAGAGCAGTCCCTTGGTAGTAGTTAGCACAGCCCAATCGGATAGGAATGATCTGGAAGAACTCTGGAGTCACAGCGACTGACAAGTTGGCGCCGAAAACTTCATACTTGGACTGAGAAAGGCGATACGTCTTCTCTTGCGGTTGAGAATGAAGAGTGTTGATCTCCACCACCTTCGGCTCGCTGCCGTCATTGTAGATTTCTTTTACTTCCACGTCAACGACGTAGCGGCCTACTTCTGTGGGCGGGTCTATACGCAAAGCCGTTAACAAGCCACTGGACCAAAATTTTTCAACGTCCCTTTCAAGTACGCCATAGATGGAAGAAGCGTTCGTCTGGTATTTTACCACACCCGCTTGTATTACATAGTCCGGAGAAACGAGCCTAGACGAGAGCATAGTGAACCAGCAAGCACACAGAAGGGGGCGTATCCTCGACCAGAATTAATGAGCCCCGCCCTTGTGCATGCAGAAATAATTCATAGCTTAATTATTTTGTAAAGACACTTCTCCGTCAGCCGGAATCACATTCCGGGCATGATCCCAGTCAAAAAGTACTTCTTGCAACTTTATATCTTGAGAATTTACTTTGCCGGTTTACAATGAGTGCAAGCAAAGAATGATTATTATTGTTATTGATTTTAGAGCAGCATACAAAAGGAAGCTTTAGAAAAATTAATAGATAACAAATTCAAAGGCAAGTTGACTGCTGAAGGACTCCGCAAAGAACATGTAGAGCCATAAACAAACACAATAGATAATTATAGAAAACACAAAATCATCATAATAATAACTTGAACAAGGATAAAAGTACAGGATTGAAGTGAGAATCAAAGAAGAACCATAATTATGAATGAAACAAACTTATAATGAATAAAATTTACAGCAGAATGATGAATAGTATAATTATAGAACAATACGAAAATGAGAATAGTTAGATTACATTGTGGTTTTCAACTTTTGGTAGTCTCCATAAACGCATGCATTTGAATCAGAATAACTTTTTGCTCGTGTTATGCTCGCCAGAGTAGTGTGTGGGCGTACACGATCGCTCGGTTGGCGGCCTTAGAAGCTGAGGATCGGCTAATCTATGCATAGTACAATGACCAGGTATATAACAAAGCCCTGTAGCGAATAATAGCTAGATAGAATGTTGTCTGTAGAACTGAGCCGTCACAATCCACCCCGTTTTTTAGTGATGAGCTACAAGCGTTGATTCTCAGTTATTCGTAGCGCTGCATATTTTACAGTATACAATAGTACAAAATAGTGTGTAGTGTAGGTTTCTTCTTCTGACCTGTACAGAAAGTAAAGAAATACAGTTCGCAAAAAGTCATTCGCTAAGTCATTCATGCGCACCCACCACTTAGCTGCCCTTCTCTGCACAGGCTCTCTCAAAATTTATTATTATTATAATTATCCTCTAGCGTCCTCTAGCGTATTATAATTATCCTCTAGCGACACATTGATCTCTAGGCTCTAGGTCTCTTGAAATTCCACTATAACTTCACATTTAGCTTATTGCACAGAATTTCAGTGACAAGTCTATTATTTCATGCACGGTCACATAATAGCTTATAGTATTATCTCAGACAATGCAAATGTTAATAATTATTATTGTCTTGCCTATAGAGAGTGGATGTAACTTACGTTGCATAAAAATGGCTGATAGAGAGTCGTGAGTAAGAGAATTAGCTGTAGAATTTGACTTCAGATATACCAGAATAGGTCAGGCTAGCGGACTGCCTGTCCTCTTTACCAAGGCGCTCTCTAAGCCGTCTTCGATTCATCTTTCCTGGCTCAATCTCGATCAACTAGCTAAATCGTAACCACACCCCGGACACGTGTTGGCTGGCGGGAAATTTAAACGCCATTATAGAGGTACGTATTACAGTAAAGGTACTAACTTAAAGGTACTGGTTCGGACAGACGCATCTCCACTACCTCGCCCATATAGGAGAGTGACCGCGGCTCGTTGAAGTAGACTCTTGTTTCAGTGGATTGGATGTCCTCCACCCCATTGTTGACAAGAATTTCACGAGGGGTTAACTCTCCAGTTGTCGTACCGCCAAAGCATCCGCAGATGGCGTACAGACAAGTATCGCCGGATTCTGCGCTTGATTTCAAGTGTGGAAAAACGCAAAAAGCTGACCCTCACCAGAGTGTTTGCTTGGTAGGCGATCGCGCGCGTAGTAATCGTGGCGGTAACCTTGGACATTGGAGGGACTTCGACTTTGGTAGCGGTTCCGTAGCCTTTATTTGTGAGCTGTAGAGCAGTCCCTTGGTAGTAGTTAGCAGAGCCCAATCGGATAGGAATGATCTGGAAGAACTCTGGGGTCACAGCGACTGACAAGTTGGCGCCGAAATTTTCATACTTGGACTGAGAAAGGCGATACGTCTTCTGTTGCGGTTGAGAATGAAGAGTGTTGATCTCCACCACCTTCGGCTCGCTGCCGTCATTGTAGATTTCTTTTACCTCCACGTCAACGACGTAGCGGCCTACTTCTGTGGGCGGGTCTATACGCAAAGCCGTTAACAAAGCACTGGACCAGAATTTTTCAACGTACCTTTCAAGTACGCCGTAAATGGAAGAAGCGTTCGTCTGGTATTTTACCACACCAGCTTGTATTGCATAGTCCGGAGAAACGAGCCTAGACGAGAGCATAGTGAACCTGCAAGCACACTGAAGGGGGCGTATCTATGGGACATAATTGGGGCCAAATGGGACATAATTCGATTTTGTTTACCGATTGTCGACTTTCGATTTTCTATTGCCAGAAATGCTAAACATTTTTTGGTCATGTACAGATTTCTCGACAGTTTCCACTCCATGACGTCTTACATCCAGAAGACACAAGAAGATAGCTAAGAGTGCAGTGCTAGGTCAAAATTCATGTTGTATTTTGAGGCACTGTCAGGGGAGCGACCATTAGAAACACTGCTTCATGATGTAGTAGATTCTCTACCAGCTGTATGCAGTGACATAGACAAGTCAGTGGAAGTCGGCAAAGTCATATGTGTTAAGTGGTGGACAAAGCCAGCACATCTGAGTATGTCATGCAATATTGATTGTCTAGTGTACATGTGTTCTACTTAGATTGGCATGCATACATGTAACTGTAAAGATGTGCAGAGTGTAATTTTTTAATTTAGATAATGCTATCACCAGCATTTAGCCCTAGGAGTGAGTTTCAGTGGAAGGCAGTGCCATCAGACACAAATGGTCATTAAACAAGTGCTCAACTGATTGACAAGTCAAACAATTCTAAACTCTTGAGGCGTGTGTGGATTTCACTTACCGACAGGACTTTGTATACAGCTAGACAATTGACTTTGTATCACAGCTAGACACTCATTGAGGTATAAATCAGTGATATAATTCTAAATAGGTACCACAAGGCAGAGACGGACAAAAGGTATACATGTACAATAATTAACATCACTATAATTTTATTGATCATTAAAACAATTTCTGTTTCGTAGGGAGGTGGAGCTTGACATTGATAGGCGCATTACCAGTGACCATGCATGAAGCCTTGTCGTGAGATGAAGGGCGTACTCGCTCAGGCTCGCGAAACACATCCTCATCGCGCTGGAAGCCAGGAATGAGCGACCGCTCTCTGGTTACTGGTTCAAGCTAAATATGCATCTTTCAACAGTCCAGCCCGTACAGTAAGCTAAAAATTATTAGTGGTATATTTTGTGCTGGTATGCTTCTATCGTTGATAGCCTAGCGGCTCTAAGATAAAACAAAACAATAAAAACAGCCTTAACAGATCGATGGATAGCACCCACCACCTCACTGAAGACCCCGGGACTACCGGCCTCCGGCCAGAGTACTATCCAGAGTACTATCCAGAGCCAACAACTCCGGCAGCTGTGTGCTGACAGCCGCTTTCACAGTCATTATTGGCCGGGAGGAATTCACACTGATCCCAGGCGCTCCTTCTTGCGAAACCCTCACGTGAGCTGTTTCAATCCTGTACAAGGCCTAGGGGTAATTATTTTGTCTATGATAAACAGCCACAGACGACTGATGCATTTTGGACAAATTAAAAAAAAAACGCGATTAACCCCGGGGACGAACCCTGGACGGTATGGCAGAGTGCTATCAGAGCCAACAACTCAGGTGGCTGTGTGCCGCCAGCCGCCTTCACAGGCATTATTGGGGAGGAATTCACACAGATCCCAGTCGCTCCTTCTTGCGAAGGGTGTGAACCCACGACTCTGATAGCACTCTCAATTAAAAAAGGTTTTTTGAATTTTTTTTAACATAGTCTGCCCAGGGTTAGAACGCGGGTACCCCACGTTATAAGGCTAACGCACTAGCCACTGAGCTAACCGGTCACTTACTCATGTGGGCGTTTATCAGTTATTATAAAGGAGGAGTAGCTAGGGTCAATTTTTTTGCTGATGATAAATGTGACATTGCACCACTGGTGCGGGTTATGCCGCGGTGGATGTTAAAATTTGAGCATGTACAGCAAGTCATAATAATCATTATGATTCCTGTACTGCAATCACAATGCAATGAGAGGCCAATCAGTGCTGACCACTACATCAACTGGGCGTGTCTATAATGTCCAGTTCAAGTGCAGGGCACAGCACACAACGAGATAGCGTCCATAGCTTGCTTACACAATTTCTGTAGTGGAATTCCAACCTATCAGCTTCTTGGCAGTCAACTGTGGATAGCTTTGCCATTGAAGAACTCCACAGCCATTGGATCGATCGCGAGTGAGCAAATTGCGCCATAACTCACGAACTAAGCTTCTTATAAAGTTTTCCATGTTCTAAAGCGACATAATACCGTGTTCTACTTGAATTGCTAGTTTCAGAACTTAAACTTTCAGCGTGCGTTACAAAACCGAACCAGCCGGTTTTTTTAATACATAAAGCAGGACACTGAAATAGCTATAACTACAGCTAACTTGCATTGCTATGCAAGTTATACTAAGTTAATTAAGTAAACAATTACGAAAAAGATAAAGAGTCAGTTTTCTGGGCATCAGGGGGGAGCCTGTTCCACAAAGCAATAGAGCGAGGAAAAAATGAGTTATCATAGCCGTGAGCAATTCACGCGGTAAATCACGCACTAAGCTGTAAAATCAAAGTTCTTGAAATTCAAATCCGAGCAAGTATCAATTTCTACCCGTGCTGCTTGTTTCGGCGATTAGTTTTCAGCAAGCTACAAGAAATCGTTGCGACAGACTGACTGACTGACAACACGACTACTGGCATGCCTTGCGGCTCAGCCCACCGAGGCAGTAATGTTTCTTTACAAGACTGAAGATGTATAGCATGACTGTAGATGTAGCAGGAGTACTAGTAGTCACTTTATGAAGTGAAAAGAAAGCTAAGCATTCTTACAGATTTTAGTGTACTGACAGTCCCAAGCTAGACAGCTGATCATTATTTTGTAACAATAATACCCACGGCAAGTCATTTTGTTGATCAACAGAGACAATAACAGAGATAGACTGAACACATTGCAGGCTCACACAGATGTTTAGACTTACTAGAGAATGAAAAAGTAAATGAGCACATTTGCGACAGTTAAGTTTGAATTTCCTGGATTTGCACCGGGTCACTCGTTCAAAGAAAGATTAACAGACATTTTTTTTGCAAAGAGTTAGATACACAGATAGATTTGAAAAGCTTGACATCATCAGTAAACAAATAACTTTCGGAGTGAACAATATGTATCATGAGCGAGTCATCAATATAGATCAGAAACATTTCTTTTTTTTTCATTTCAAAAATAAATGTGAAATAGCAATAATGCTAATGAATGAAGGTGTTAGTGATCTAAAAGATAGTAAATAGCTTGGACTTAAATAGAAAAAAAGAATCAGTAGATTTGATACAAGAGGGAAGAGAGTTCCAGAGCTTGATAGAGGTGGGATAAAATGAATTCATATAAGTAGCAGCTGATTTGCAGAAGATGGGGGCAAAATCATGTCTATTATAATTGCGGGAGAAATCCAGAGGCGGAGAAGGTGATATGAGAGGACAATTGATTGAATGAGAAAAACCAAATTTGAGTTTGAACAGAGAGGAAGCTTTGCAAATTTTTCTTCTCTGATAAATTTGCAATGTCAGTTTAGAAATCCAAACTGACCTTGTGGGAGCCCTGAGACCACAGGGAGCAGCGAATTAGACATAGCATCTTCTATACAACCACATAGTGTTCTCTAGAAGGATATGCTCTAGCCTTAGGAAATGTGCATCAACACCATGAACACCATCAACTAAGACCCTGATAAACCTGTGCTGCATATGACTAACAGCATGTGAACTAAGAAGTTGGGACAAGCATGATCTGCCCTAGAGAAATCCAAACTGACGTTTGATAACTTGTGACCCGAGTATTGTAAGACGTGGTTGAAGACAGCCTTCTCAGCACCTTGGAAATAATACAGAGAAGAGAAATGATAGTGACATAACAAGTTTTTGAAGATAATCTCCATTGGCTCAAGAAGTTCGGACTCTTCGCGAACGTGCCAAACTCACCCTTCTTTATCCCAGAAACTTGAGTCACCGCCAACCATAATTGAGCCACGCCCAAAAATACCACGTGTGAACAACGATTCTACAATTATAAACAAGTAATGCAACTGTATACAACAGTCAGTTTGATTTGAAAGCTGTTTACACACACAGTACTAGTTGTAACAATACAAACTGGAAATGTTATCGTAATCAAGATACAGAAAAGTAGACGACCGCAGAACAATAGCCAGTGTATATAGCAACCCTTCAGCTTCACGCCTTGTTTGTCCAAAGTATTGGTTCAGCCAATCGCTTCTCCACCACTTCGCCCATGTAGGAGAGAACACGCGGTTCATTGAAGAAAATTCGCGCGTCGGTAAACTGCAGGTCCTCCACGCCGTTGTAAGCCAAAAGTTCTCGTGGTGATAGTTCGCCAGTAACAGTACTTAATGGACAACAGCAGCAACAACAACAGCATATTCCCGTACAAGATTTCACTTTGCGACTAATTCTGATAGAGGAATGGCGGGAAAAGCTGACCTGCACGAGCGAGTTGGCTTGGTAGGCGATCGCACGCGTAGTAATGGTGGCAGTAACCTTGGACAGAGGCGGGACCTGCACCTTTGTAGCTGTTCCATAGCCTTTATTGGAAAGCTGCAGTTGCACCCCTTCATAGTAGTTAGCAGTTCCCAGTCTGACTGGAATCATCTGGAAGAACTCGGGCCTAATGCTAGCAGATAGGTTGCCACCGAAAATTTCATACTTAGATTGAGTGAGGCGGTAGGTCTTCTCTTGCGGTCTAGCGTGAATAGTGTTAATCTCCACCTCCTTCGCTTCACTGCCATCATTGTAGACCTCCTTCACCTCAACATCGATGACATAGCGGCCTACTTCAACGGGCGGATCGATGCGCATAGCAACCAACGATCCACTCGACCAGAATCTATTAACATCTGATTCATTTGCGCCCAAAATGGCCCACGTCTCTGTCCTGAACTTGGTCCTAGCT
The DNA here is from genome assembly GCA_964017065.1 of Haliclona indistincta. Taxonomy (NCBI): domain Eukaryota; kingdom Metazoa; phylum Porifera; class Demospongiae; order Haplosclerida; family Chalinidae; genus Haliclona; species Haliclona indistincta. Next base: position 2,563,201 of record OZ024789.1, read on the forward strand.
GCCTGTAGTATATATTCAGGGCGAATGAGTGACATGTTTGCTCGACAAGAAGACGATTACGGGGGCATCCTCACGTATAGATTAAGTTTATTATTATTATTAACGACCCCACCCCTAAATTATTTTGCAAAACAGACTGATGGCAAACAAAAATGAATAATACTGAATTGTGAGCTGTAGTGAAGTTACATTTTCATGGTTGCTATGGGTAAAGGTTCGGACACGTTCATTTCCACCACCTCGCCCATGTAGGAGAGAGTGCGCGGCTCCTGGAACGAGACTTGCGATTCGGTGACTTTCAGATCCTCAACGCCATTGTAGGCTAGCACCTCTCGTGGAGATAAATCTCCAGTGACTGTAAATAGCCCGAGACAGCTCTTGTGTCGGATTCCAATGTCAGCATAGCGAGGGAACGTCACTTGCACCAGCGTGCTGGCTTGGTAGGCGATCGCGCGAGTAGTGATCGTGGCGGTAACTTTGGACATCGGTGGGAGAAGCACTTTGCACGAGGAACCGTAGCCTTTAGAGAGACGAAGAGTGGTTCCCTCGAAGTTAACCGAGGACAATTTGATCGGCGCCATCTGGAAGAAATCTGCACTTATGCAGCCGATTAGGTTGCCGCCGAATACAGCGTACCGAGACTGAGAGAGACGGTAGGTCTTCTCCTGTGATTGCGCGTGGAGTGTATTGATTTCCACTTCTTTCGGTTGACTGCCATTGTTGATAACCTCCTTCACCTCCACGTCAACGAAATAGCGGCCTACTACTGTGGGAGGATCGATACGTAGAGCAACCAACGATCCGACGGACCAAAACCATTTGACATCGAACTCGAAAGCGCCGTGGATAGACCTCGAGCTAGTCTTGTACTTTCTCTTCGCCGCCTGTATCACGTACTCGGGACGGACGAGAGGAGATCGCTTTGGAAGGATACTCATGAGGATAGTTTGATGATGTAACTGGAAAAGTTATTGAACGAGAAATGCTACTTGCTGAAGCCTTCAGCCCCGCCCTTTTATACGCTACGCGCATTCCCGCAGCTAGCTTCACAAAAAAGCTTTTTCCACGTGCTAGCGGCAGAAATCAATCATTTTTTGTACACTACCATAATAATATTATACATAAAATTTGAGCAAAACAATAAAATTGAAAACTTGAGTTGTAGGTATGAAAATTTGACATTGATACACTAAGAACAGGACAGACTAGTATTTCAATCTGGTCAAGCATGTATACAACTGGTCAGTCAGGTTAAAGTCAGATGGAAGGAAGAGGTTAAGTGAATACAGCAGGTATCGCTCAGTGTAAGAGTCCATTGGGTAATCCCCAGTTAGTGGGCATAGCTCGAGGGCCTTTGGGACGAGTTATACGCACTCCGAAACCTTGAAAAATAAAAAATTTAGCTCAAATAAAATTTAGAAGTGAAGACATATAAATTACAGTATGCCCTTCAGTACAATGGGTAGTTATTATGCCTCGGTGGGCGGAGCCACGAGGCATACAGTAATCGTGCGTGTCTGTGTGTGTGTCTGTCTGCTCTAGTTCTGAAAGACGGCGAAGAATCAGCTGGTGGTAAGTGCAATATATACAGAACACGTTAATAGCTCGAACTTGATAGTCTTAGATTTTTGAATTAAAGCTTGGTTCGTGAGTTATGGCGTGATTTTCTTACTTTGTTTACCGTTGCTGGCGATCTGGACTTCTCCGAAGTCGAATGTGTCCATGGTTAACTGGCTAGCAGATTGTAGGTTTGATCTGGACTACAGGATAGCGTGGCGGGTCCAAACAAAAATCAGCAAAACTGAAAAAAGCAAGCTGCTACAAGCATGGCTGCTTTGTCTGCACGCCCAGCTAACTATTACACTGTGGTACACTGTAGCATACTATTGGCTTCTGTTATTTTTGCCAGCTTGTATGACCATTGTACTTTATAAATCTGTTACAATCATCATCTGCTGATGGATTAGCTGTATGTAGTTGCTGTGTGTTGGCTGTCAAAGCATGTCCAATGTGCAGTATGCATGCAATTCCACCGAGGCATCTGCACCATGGTGCTTCATTTTACCGGTAGTGGCTGACCGGTGGATTAATTTTCGCGAATTTCGCGAGTGTCTGTACTGCTTTTTTCCAATACAGTAGCTTTTATACAGTACAACCCCCCAAAATGCAAAAATTACCGAATAAAGCTTTTTTTGGAAGCAAATTCGCAAATAATAACACTGTGAAAATTATACAATTTCCAGTATGTGAATAAAGGTTACTCAACACATTAGTGCACGAAGGCGACACACTATGCTCTTCTCTTTAACATTGCAAGAGAATAGAAATCCCACTACAGTAATGAATACTTTTAACAGTATCTACTACAGCTCAGTTTGAAGGCTCCAAATTCCTTGGCGGCATATAATTATGTCTGTGAAAACAGTCAGCACGACAAAAATATGTTTAAACAGACGTATGATAAGTAAGAAGCTCTTTTAAAGCAGGATGAGCGATCATGAGATCTGGACTTGATTGCTTTCACAATCCAAATAATTGAATAATATCTAATTGTTTACAACTGGTTAATAATCAGTTATTAATCACAAGAACGCACATCTAAAGGATTTTGTGAGGTTTTTGTTTCAATATGATCTTGTTAAACTATCCTAATGAGGACCACATGTCTGTGCAATGTCTGATAACATGTGTAGCAGTCTTAGAACATAAAATTAATTGATGTTTACATCAGTTGAAGGAATTCCCCATCTGAAAAATTTTAACATGTGCATGCTCAGTGCAAAATGCTGTATTATGCTGGGACATGCATTGGAGTGTGAAGTGTCTGCAAATTAAGATTTCCTGCGTCATAAAAAGCATGCGGCTAGCAACAGTGCACAAAACCAGTGTAAGCTATAAATTACATCATTAATTTAGCTGATCGAATAAAATTATGCATTGTTTTACATGCTGTACATGTAAGTCATAAAAATGTAATGTGTCTAACTGTATCAGGAGCGTATAAGGGGAAGGAGCGGTCAACTGCCGTATTAGCTATAGTAATATCGAAATCTAAAGTCTGCCGCCGTGTGCTGTTGCTACTTAGAACTTGGGCCTTTCTTTGCACGTTGTGGCTCGATATTTCCTACCGACATGTATACATTCATCCACTCTTCGTCCTGCCCGTTCCCAGCTAAAACTAGCGAGCGTTCAGCCAGAGCCATGATCACCATCTTATGCAGTTTTCAGGTTTTTGCAGTGCAAGTGGCGGACTTTCAATTATGTTATCCACAGTTTAACACTCCTTCCCCTTATACGTTCTTGACTGCACAAGTGCACTTGTGAATGCTCATGATGTACATTTTCATGTGATACAGGGGCGTAACTACCATAGAGGCAGGGGAGGCACTTGCCTCCTCGATTTTAGGCAGGTGCTAGGTAAACAAACCTTTCAAAACAGGCGCACGGTCTCAGTAGAGTCCTAGCAGAAGCAGAAAAGCTCGCTCTAACTGTCAGAGTTCTATTTATTGCAATCTGTATACATAACACACCCACATTGAGAGTGATCGGTTAGCTGAAATGACGTCATTTTCAATGAATATTAATTCGATATTTCAAAAATCGCGCTCGCTTACGCGCGCGCCTCCTCTTTCTTCAGACCCTAGTTACGCCCCTGTGATACTGTACTGTAGTATTATATCATTGGATGCATTGTGAGATGTATCTTTTGTATTGGTCATGTGTATACTCGTGTCTAATTGTCACACACTCACCCATTTCACCGGGGAAGTTGAATCTGTTGTTTTTGATTCCTGCTTTATACGGAGAAGTGGGGGGTGAATGAATACCATGATCACTAGCAGAGCGTCCTAGAGTAGCAGAGAGAGAGAGAGAGAGAGTGAGTGAGTCAGTAGCTAGTGATGAGAGAAGGTATAGACAGCAGCACTCACTTATCCCTCCTGCGCCATGCTGTTTCTTGTCATCTGCTGCTAGCTGCTTTCCCTGGAAGATAGAAAAAAATGATGCACAATACTCTGTATCAGTGGGTCAAAGCAGCAAACTATCTTGACAATAATTTCTTCTTCTAAATTGAGAGCGGATTTGAGAAAAAGGGGTCACTTCGCGCCTGTAATTTTCGAATGCACGCATGTGTTCAACTTGCTGCCATTCATCCAAATTTGGTACCATGGCTCTAAAATTTTATACACAGCAAGCAGAATGATCAAATATTATATACAAAAAAATTTGAGTTTCAATAATGTTTGACCGAGTAGCAGGCATTTGAAAACAAGCGTGCGTTCAAAATTGCAGGAGTGAATTGATCGCTTTTCTCAAATCCACTCACAATTATGTACAGAGCTACATGTGTACTGCAATCCCATTTGACCTTTGACCTCTAAGTGTCTTACCTTTCCAATATTCTTGAGTGCTTTACTAAGTGACGCCACTACAGCTCCTCCTGGCTTGTTGTTCGATGATTGCTCCTGAAGCTGGTGTTGCTGTCCCGGCCTCATCGTAGCTATAGGGTGGTACATTGCCGGCTTGGAGGGAGGAGGAAGAGGTGGAGGAGATGGATCCTTGATGACTGGGGGACGAACTGCACAAGAGAAGCACGAAAATAGTACAAGGCAATAAGCAGTGCAGAGTGTCATAAATATCAACAGAGTGTCAACAGAAGGTCATAAATACAACCAATAGAGAATCATGATAGTGGATGAACTACTGTGCAGTGTGCATTAACCAGTGCCCTGGAGCTACATGTAGTAGGTCATACAAGTACTAACCATTGTAGGCATGATCAGAATAATTATACTGACTAAAGCAACAGCACATGTCAAACCACACCCATTTATACATTAGGCCTTATTGGTACAGTGGTCGCTTAAATCATTGGTATAATAAAAAATAAATCATTGGTATAAATAACCTTTTTCATTCATCTAGTCACTAATCTACATACAGATTCAATTACACAGCTACTAATGTACAGTACAATTGGTTGTACAAGGGCTTTACTCAGCTACAGTACAACACAGCATGTTGAGGCCATACACGAGACAGCAACTCACAGACAGACAGACAGACAGACAGACAGACTCACCAACACCAACAGCTGCTGGTAGCTCATAGACACCCTCATCAGGTGCTCCTGATGGTTCAGGTTTAATGGAGTCCACTATGATGTGCGAGTCTGCTGTTCTTCGTGGTATTGTGGGCGGAGTGTTGCCGGCATCTTCAACTCCTAATACAGAGTACATTGTTTCTTTAACAGGAGGGAGGTGTGGCTTAGCAGAGACAGGGGGAGGGACTGGCGGAGGTTTCTTCTCTTCTTCAATATCGATTTCATCACCACACACATCCAGCAACTACAAACAGAAAAGGGAAGAAGGAGACACTTGTCAAATTCTTCCGTACATTATTTTAGCCTAAAGTATTATGCTAGAATGACAGTAGCCTAGTACCTAGTCGTTAAATTAACGCCTAGTATCAAATGCACACGCATGCGCGAATAAAATGGGCGGGGACAGCTATAGCATGCTTTCACATCGTACCAGTACGGCATCTAACCAACCGTGGATACACGTAGCTACAGGATTGTATGTCCACGTTTGCTGCCAATTGCGTCTTGTCGTTTTTTAGTATTCAAATTTCTTCGTCGGCGGCAAAACTGAAGCACGAGGTCAGAGCACATGTCACAAACGTGAACGGAAAATATCCGGTATTCTTGGAATGTCGAGAAAATTTCGCGCATGCGTATACATTTGATACTAGGCGCTCTATTTGGCGTCGAGGTACTAGGCTAGAATCACAGAATATAGAAATTCTACTATAACTTAATTTTCACGAATTTGCAGGTGCATGTACATAATTATATTAAATCATGAAATTTTGCTAATAACAGGCAATACAGAAAGAGCAAATTTGAGAGCAAATTCCCAAAAAAATAATACCTAAAATTTTCTACCTTTATGGGTAATGTACGTGTATCCTTACATGATGTACACAAACATCCTTACATACAGTACATTGTACATGTGGTTTAAAGACTAGTACAGTAGTTCGAACTCACTGTTTCAAGGATGCTACGACTACCCGTGGAGTTCAAGCTCTTGTTTGCTGGGTTGTCCGGTTTAGTAGGCGTGCTAGTGTCCTTGGGAGAATTCACCACACTATATAATGGCTCTGATGGTTGGGGCGCTGCTGGAGTAGGTGCTGGTGCTGTATCAGAGTCTTTCTTCTTCCTGACTGACGCACGAGGTGCTGGCTGGGGACGATGGTCTGTGTTCTTGTGAGGAGTCGAGGGAGATGACGGTTTAGGAGCAAGGACAGGGGGCTTGGTGTCTAGTACTGACGGTGAGACACTACGTGGGAGTGGTCTGGGCGGGGGCTGAGGGCCGTCTGTGCTGTCCATCATTGCTACTGACGGCGAGCTGGTCCGAGAATGTGGGCGTGGTTGAACAGGTGGGACTACCCTGGGCTTGCCGGGAACTTTTGGCGGCACTTTGATTGCCGGGATGGGCTTGGTATCGGGTGGCGGCTCTGGGTCAGTGACGGCTTGCTGTGAGATAGAGAAGAATGGTTGTCATGTGATCATACAAGCCACACCCACCTCATCACTACCATTGTTCTTAGACCAGTTCTCATAAGTGCCACACCCATCACTGAGCTCAATCGGTGAGTGTGACTGAGTTGACTCTGTCTTCTACAATGAAGAACAGTACAAGTGATTATCAATCAAATTAACAACAGAGCAAACTAATATTCACATATCAACTGCTATTAGACCAGTGATTCTGTGAAGTGCTTGAGAAACTTGACGACCTTTGACCCATTACTATCCCATCGAATAAGTGAATTTTTTATGATAAAATGGCAACTGCTTTTGCTATGACAAAACCATTCAAATCACAATGTGATGCAGATAGTAAGAAAACAGCAGTTTTGTAAAATTCAGTAGAACTCCGCGCACAGAACTGTAATCTGCGCCGTGTGGTGGGATTCCATTATGAGCTTTAGAGACCCGCAGCTACGCAACCTGATTGGTCAACATCGCTTAGCTGTTGAATTTATGACACATGCAAGTATCTCAGATACCACACAGCCACTTGAAGGACAAGACATACAACAATTTAAATTATGCAATATAGAGGGAAATGTTCGCGGGAGAAAAGTTAACAAAAATACGACATTTGCGCATAATATTTTCACAAATAGCTTGTAATTCGCGAAATTCTCAAAAATTTTCTCCCGCGAACATTTCCCGCTATACAGTAACTATTATGACATAATTAAAATTGAAAACAATGTTACAGAAGCTCTTTTCTTACCTTTTCAAAATTCAATTTCTTAGGAGGTGGTTGAGGTGTGTTGCCCAGTAATCTACTGATGATTTCAGCCACGGCCAAATAGACAAACACGTACTGGTCCTTAGCTTGCACCATGGCAGGACGCTGTTTACGCATCTCACGTACTATGTTATATACATTGAGATCACCAGGTATCTCCTGAGAGAGGGAGGGAGGAGGGTAGGAGGTAGGGAGAGGGAGGAAGGAGGGAGGTAGGGAGGAAGGAGGGAGGTAGGGAGGGAAGGAGGGAGGGAGAGAGGGAGGGAGGGGGGAGGTAGGGAAGGGAGGGAGGGGGGAGGTAGGGAAGGAAGGAAGGAAGGGAGAGAGGTACGGAGAGAGAGGGAGACAGGGAGAGAGAGAGGGAGGGAGAGACAGAGGGAGGGAGAGAGGGAGGGAGGGAAAGAGAGAGAGGGAGGGAGAGGAAGGGAGAGGAAGGGAGGGAAAGAGAGAGAGAGGGAGGGAAAGAGAGAGAGAGGGAGGGAGAGAGGAAGGGATAGAGAGAGAGAGAGGGAGGGAGAGGAAGGGAGGGAAAGAGAGAGGGAGGGAAAGAGAGAGGGAGAGAACATCTGTCATAATCATCGTCATGCTTAAAATGAAAACATGTGAGCAACTACTGCCTTATTGCTGAGGGGTCACTGAGGACATCTGTGTGCTAAGTAGTCTTACAAAGCTATGAAATGCAACTCCTTGAACCCAGGCTAGGAGTGCTGACTGTGCCTCCCACTGTAGGAAGTCACACTTGAACTCTAGTATTCAGTGAGACACAGCCATTGCTTGGTTCTTACAAACAGTTATCTACTCCCTCCTCGAGCATTATTATAAACAACACATACAGCACAGGACACCTGTCAAGAGTGTTTTTACAGCCATAATTAAGTTATTACCAACAGACAGAAATTGAAAGCAGAGAGAAGGGCTCTTCACTAAAATCAAGAGTATTATAATAAAAAGAGTGTCGAACGTAGCTAACCCGCATACAAAATCTGTGTGTAAAGTAATCTTCGTAAAATTTGTGTCCATAATTTCTTATTGTCATCTGCTACGTTTGCAAGGGGACGTCATTGTTAAGCCCGCATTAGTACAGCCATCAATTTGCGCCGATAGAGCGCCTATGGAGCGGCAGGATTCAGCGTCATTCAGCTCACGTGCGTGTCACATTACTTTCCACACAGATATTGTACGCGAGTATGCTATGTTCGACACTCTTCTTATTACATACTCTTGCTACTAAGAGATGCTGTACATACCTTACTGAGCAACATGGATCGAGCAATGTCGATGGCTAGGATGGTTCCTGTCCGACCACACCCAGCACTACAGTGGACAACTACTGGTATATCCACAGTCTTACGGTAATATCGAAGCATCTCGATCATACGGATAATTGGAGTAGGAGAGGATGGACGACCGTGATCGGGCCAGGCATTGTAGTGATACTGTCTAATGACTTGCTGTTCCTGGAAGAGAAGAAAGGAATGGGTGAATCACCATGAGTGAGTATATGCTCTATTTCTCTTACCCCTTGACACTCTGCTACTAATTCACGAACAATGAAATCGTTTGATATATTTTCTTCATGTTTCTAGTGAGAAAAAGGCAGAGAGAGAGTGAGAGAAAGTGAGTGAGGGAAAGAGTGAGTGAGAGTGAGTGTGTGAGAGAGAGTGAGAGAGAGTGAGTGATGAGAGAGAGTGATTGAGTGAGAGAGAGAGTGAGTAAGTGAGAGAGTGAGAGAGAAAGTAAGTGAGAGAGAGAGAGTGAGAGAGAGAGAGAGTGAGTGAGAGAGAGTGAGTGATGAGAGAGAGTGATTGAGTGAGAGAGAGAGTGAGTAAGTGAGAGAGTGAGAGAGAAAGTAAGTGAGAGAGAGAGAGTGAGAGAGAGAGAGAGTGAGTGTGAGTAGCTCACAGTTGTAACATTGATAGCTCCAAAGAACTGGCTCTCTCCTTTGTCCGGCCAGTATCTGTGACACTTCACTTTACCCATCTCTACCTCTCGACATGCCATCACTACAATCTAAATACAAGAGAGAGAACAATCAAGCACACATCAGTCGACCATAGTACTATACCATAGCACACCATTGTACCAACCAGTGTACCAAGGAACCTATACCAATATACCATTGTACCACATCATTATACCAAATGCTGTATATTATACCAAATGCTGTATAAGCAATAGTACACCAATATACCAGCACCTGTCTACCAATATACCAGCACCTGTCTACCAATATAACAGCACCTGTCTACCAATATACCAGCACCTGTCTACCAATATACCAGCACCTGTCTACCAATAATTATACCAGCACCTGTATACCAATGTCGACTTTGATTCATACCAGAATACCAATGTATCAGCACCAGTATACAATTGGAGGCTTTCATTCATGCCAGTCAACCATTGTGTACCACATGTACTCACCTCGATCTGATGGTACCAGACCATTCTCCAGAAGTCATTGACAGTGTGTGGCAGCGGTCCCTGCGCTGCTATATAGGTCACACTACCATCATAACCCTGCATGAGAGAGAGAGAGAGAGAGAGAGAGAGAGAGAGGGGGGAGAGAGAGAGAGAGAGAGAGAGAGAGAGAGAGAGAGAGAGAGAGAGAGAGAGAGAGAGAGAGAGAGAGAGAGAGAGAGAGAGAGAGAGAGAGGGAAGGAGGAAGGGAAAGGAACACACTCATCAACACTCCTGTGCCTCAAACACACACTAAACACTGTTAATGTGAAAAATGGCAGTGAGTGGCTTCGTATTTCAACTCAATATTATTGACACATGATCTGTTAAACACTGACATCATATCTCATCATAGTTATGATAGACACATTAGAGCATTTTGGTACGTGCAGGTAGAAAGCTGCCATATTGAATTACAAGTGAGAAGAGGAAGGAGGAAGAGTATGGAATTGAGTGTGATAGAGAGAGAGAGAATGAGTGAGTGAGTGAGTGCGTAAGTCAGTGAGTGAGTGGGTGAGTGTGTGAGAGTTTCAGTGAGTGACTGTGAGTGAGTGAGTGAGTGAGTGAGTGAGTGAGTAAGGCAAACCTGAACATAGTTAGCATTAATATAATCCGATCCTTCGACTCCCTCGATACTGTGCAGCTGAACACGAGTATACTCAACTGTGTGACAGAGAGAAAAAACAACGAAACACTCATAAAACTAACAGGAACATACACAAACACATACAGTACAGAAGGTGTCTTGCACTGCGTGACAGTCAGTTGATTTATACACAACCATTCAGCTATCGCAATAAAATCAGTGATTGTTGGAACAATGGTATTTCGGTCGCCTAGCGGCCTAGACACCACATACTAAGTGTTGTGTGCACCCAATAATCCACAAGCGTAAACTTGCAGAGCCTAGCTAGACTCAAGGTCTTGGCTGAGGCATGTTCGGTATGCAGTGAGTTAGTGACTATGCAACCAAGATGGCGTAGATCTGTATTAGCAAAGAGCACCACAGTAAGCTCAAGTAACTACAGATGAAACATTTTGACAACAGAATGTTGATCCAATCAATACACTGCTGTAAGCCGCTTGAAAGAACCACAAATCCTAGACCAAACAATGGATGAGGGATCACAATGTTTTACTGAGACTGCTTGAAAAGGACAAGGAACACATTCTCGGCATACATCTATTACATGAACCAAAGACATAACAATTATTTCGCATAACGAAAAACAGCTTGTGTTGTTGTGTGCACTCTTAGAAAAAAATGGTCAAGTATCAAGGTAATTGTTTAAGGTAATAATTATTGTAAGGTATATTACATTTCTTGTAAGGCAATTGTATCAAGGTTTTAGCAGTAACTCTCAGCTGGATATCAAAGGTAGTCTCTGCTGTATTGACAATATGGACTAAAGTAAACCGACCACTGTGTATGCGTACAACTGTGAACCAGAGCTTGAGTATAAAATACACGACAGTGACGCTACGCTACTATGCACAAAGATATACAATACACCATAATACACACAACACTGATACACATAATGTATACATGTACAGTAGAGGTAGCAAGCTGTACGTGCTGTACATGCTCTGTGTCTGAAACAACGCTTTCTCTACACATACCAACACAGTGCTATAATACAACCTAGAACTAGGCTACAGCTTGGTATTTCTACCGGTTTGAAACATCGTGTGTGAAGTGAATTTGATGTCAAAGAACGCTCAACTTGAACTGCAATAAAGTAGTAGATTTACAATCACCTACCCCTTGCAACAAGAGCACGACGATTTATTTCTGCATACTACGAGATTTAGTGTTTAGTCTAAAAAATGAACACTGCTTCTGATAGACTAGTCTCAGCCTTGTTTAAGCATTCTGTTTGCTCGCCGTTGTAGAATAACTAAAGCTGGTTTGATTAAGTGTTATAAGGCTCACTACCTTATTCCACCATTTTACTACATCACTACTTTACTACAAGCAATACACCCTACATGTATGTCAAATACCACAGTACAATATACAATCCTAACACTAACTCACAAAACTAACTTTTTGTGCATATAAGCATGCATGGTAAGTGTTTTTACAAGAATCTTTGAGTTAGAAAAATGAGCTTCCGGTGATGATGGAGATTATAAAAACATCGCAACCAGTCTGTGTCTCTAACAGAGGGCTATAATGGGTTATACTGGGCTGAGCGGTGTTTTTGTTGTGAGGTACATAATGGTATCAGTTCTCTTTCAGCTGTAGTGTACACCAAGCAGTGTGGTGAATGAACTGTTAGTAAATGATAGAGGCGGCTAGGGGATACACCGAACAACACTGGATGGTCGATTGTGCTCAGAAGAGCCCCATCAGTGGATGTAGCCAGTATTTACTGCACAACTCACACAGACGAGCAAATTTGATTAAACACAACTTTCTTTGTCTTAGCATACAGATTTAAACCAGACTAATGCCTCTTGTTACATCTGTATAAAGCTTCTAACATTTAGTGAAAAATATGTAACTTCTTCCAACATGTATAAGCAATTATCCAACTCTTCCGCTCACTCACTCACTCACTGACTCACTCACTGACTCACTCACTGACTCACTGACTCACTGACTCACTCACTCACTCACTCACTCGCTCGCCCAATCACTCACCCACACGCTCAAGTTACATATACTCAGGGCATTCATCATCTTTCGAGCTCAATGCATGTCCGTATACTCTTCCTAGCCACTAGTGACCATAGGTATTGTATTCACAACAAAATTATACTCAGTTGACACGCTTTACTTTCACATTCTTTAGTTACATCCTCCACAATAATTCGACCAAGCTATAAACAATCTTTTCACTACCATGCTCTTAGACACATAGAGAGAGGGAGGGAGGGAGAGAGGGAGGGAGAGAGGGAGGGAGGGAGAGAGTGAGTGAGGGAGAGAGAGAGAGAGGAGGGAGGGAAAGAGGAAGGGAAGGAGGGAGGGAAAGAGGGAGGGAGAAAAAGAACAGACACACACACACCTTACGGCAGACAAAAAGTTACGAAGATCCTTCAAACACACATGCTCTTTTATACACAGGTCTACATTATACACGTAATCGTCTAAAAGTTCTCAGTATAACTTCTCCAATGCCTGCTACAAGAGCCTGGTTCTAACCAACAAAAAACCTGACTTCTAGTAGGCGGCAAGGCCTCAGAAAAAAATTCAAGAAATCAGTCCCCGGCGCCTGGGACCTGACTCAATTAGCTTCTACATAATCATATCTTAGGTTCTTCATTATTTTACCATAACGATAAAAAGCTCCTCAACAAATGTACAGGCAAACTACAAGCGTGCATGTGTGTACACAGAATCTATACATTTAGCATGAAAGGGAGATTTCTGGTGAGATTTGTAGAGGAATCAAAACTTGAGGCTTCGTCACTGGAAATGACCAATTTTGTCGATGTTATTTAGACTAAGGTAATGGTCTATGCCTCAAGTATTCTAACTGGTTGTACCACTAGCTGTTTGAGGGTTTGATAATGACTAGAGTACAAGGTGACGCGTGTTAGAACCCTGTGCAACACCCGGTTACTGCAGCTATGCGACTGAATCCATACACACAGACGACGTTCACTCACACGGCAAGATGTCCTTGAAGCGGTTCTTCTTCTTGTTCACGGGCAGCAACCCGCTCTCAGCCGGGTAGGTGTTCTGTTCCTTGTAAGAGAGCGACTCTGTCTTCAAACCCTAAAGAAAGAGGAAGTGAGAGGTGAAAATCGTCTTGCTACCACGCAAGGATTTCCTTAGCGAGCTTACCGCAAACTCTTGGCTAAATGTGTCCTCCGAATCGCCTTCTTTGGAATTAAGAGACTGCCATCTCTCGTAGAACGCTCGTATCTTGGCTTCGAAGTCTGCCATTGCAGCCGCTCAGAGAGCAGAGAGACCATGTACAACGGAGACCACGCCTCTAAAATACTATTGGAGGCGTACCGTATATGTACTTAAATATACATTTTCAAAATTACCCAATTAATAATTATTGTAAACATGTGGATGAATAATATTATCGTGACCAGGTCTAGGATCCCGATGCGACATACTTTCTTGTTGCAATAACATTATAGGCATACCTCGCTTACCACAAGCAAGGCTTATGCATAATTGCTGTTGTACAGCAACATGTCAACCCTCATATTTCAATCCAACCCAATGAACTAGACAACCGTTTGAATTCATGATAATTATTTTTTTACAGTGACAAAACAAAACATCTAGAATGTCAATGTGGTTCTTCTGCTTTTTCTTCTCATACTGCTCTTTTCCCAGCCTGACAAACCTGTCCATTTCCACCACGGCTCGTACATAGTGATAATAACAGTAATCCCTACGCTCACTATACCGATCACCAGCAGCCAGCCGGCAAGATACCATAGAGCAGGACGAGGGAGAATATTCATGCCAAACTTTATGCACACGAGAAGTTCAGTGCATGTGATCGCTATGAGAATCCAGACCTGTGTGCCCAGTCGAGTGCAAGATTTGTCCGTCACGTAGATGTAGTATTGATGAATCGAGGGCGCCGCAACAAGAAGAATTATGATCAGACGTACCAGGTTGAGCATATTTGAAGTAGGTATGTAAAACACGTGTTTCAAAAGAAAACAATTCAGCTCGTTCAGTTGGAAAACAAGAATAAGAAAAAAGATAGCAACGGCTCTCATGTAAGTACTTGACGGTTCTAGCCATCGGGTTCTTGACCACTGTTCAGGTGTAAATTGAAGCACTGCTCGCTTGAGCTTCTCGCGAACTCCTTTGACGTTCTTTATACTCTCCCAGTAAAAGTGCTTCATCTCTAGGTGTTGAATGAGCTTCATTCCTATGTGTATACCTATTCCATTGCATACAAGCATGTCAAGTATCAGAGTATCCCACCAGCATTCGCCGAAATTGGGTAAAAGATGCTCGAAGAAGACTTCAGTCAGCTCCCACATGATGCTGATAGCCCACACCATCCCGTAGTGTCGTATAAGCATTGCTTTCAACAGCCATCCCAGAACATGGCACGGTATGAAGACGTCACAATGGCTCCAAAGATTAGCAGTTGTGAGCTCACAGATTCTTGTGTAGACCATTGTGTGACTGTCTGCAACAGCTCCCTTTAGACCAGGCGATATGTAGTGAAGAATTACCAGCACGTCGTCGTAATTTTGAAACAGAATGAATTCCATGAAGAGAAGGTAGAGCAAGCTTACTCCAAAGACTAAACGCCAGATGATAGGGTGGGGTCGAGTGAATGGTCCGTTTGGAAACACCAGTACTCCGGTCGTTAGGAAGAAGAACGAGATGCCTGCCAAACCAGCCGCGACGTTGCCTGCTGTGCGTGTGTTCTGGTCGCGAAGGAACGCGATGTAGATGAGCACTATGATGGATGCTCCCAGGAGAGTTAGCGTGCGAGGGCGATAAAAGGCAGCGATCGTGATGTTGCTCACTTTGCGCTCATTCACAGCTTCCCAGGTCTCCTCTCTAGCGGATTCTGAGCAGCTCGAGTGACTGGAAGTTTCATCGTCTACCTCGAATTCTCCATCACGAGCGAGATCGGTGAAAACTCCAGAAGACGACTCGGATAAGTTCCCCTTTCTTGATCCATGACGGAAGCGCCACATTGCGTAGCTCTCCAGAGCGGGTCGCCTCAAACTGACATCGTCCGTCTCCATCACGCTCTATAAAGCCGGGCGATCAAAGACCCTCATGCATTGCAGGCATGCACCATTTACTACAAGGACACGCCCATCAACCACGTGGTCGAGGGAAGTGTTCAGCCCGCCAAATGCACGTGGTCTTGGAGGGAAGAAAGCAATAGTCTACTAGTTCTAGCAATGGACTACTATGTAAGCATCTGAATAATAGTCCCTTCATCTCTCTCTCTCTCTCTCTCTCTCTCTCTCTCTCTCTCTCTCTCTCTCTCTCTCTCTCTCTCTCTCTCTCTCTCTCTCTCTCTCTCTCTCCCTCCCTCCCTCCCATAGCTTGGGGCAAACGAAGAAGATGACGACTATGAATTTGAGGCTGAATTTGCCCCTTCCTCTGATCAGTATATAGAGCAGACTCCACAGCAGTCATCGTACCATCCTGTAAACCATCAGATGATCCAAGCAGGCTATAGTTCAGACGATGGCTGGGAATCAGACAACTGTGAAGACCAAGGTTAGATAAACCTCATTTTTATATATTGCTGAATCAAGGTAATTTTGACATACTTTGTTTTTGATGTTTAAAAATATCTATTTCAGAACAGCTTTCTCAGAATTTACTTGATGATATGCTGATTGAGAATGTTCGTGGGCAGTGGCTGCGAGCTGGTAAGAGGCAATCAGAAGAGATATCCACCACTTTGAGGGAGGGATTCACTGCTCACCCATCAGTCATGGAGCTGGTATGCTGTATTCTCGAGCGTACTGGTTCACGCACGTCACCACGGCGATCCATACAATGGATAGTAGCCGAAGAGTTTCTGAAGTGGAGGAAGGCAGAAGGAAGCAGCCGACCGTGTGTGTGCTCGCACGAGCAGCAGATGAGAGCCCTTGATATTCTCGAGCACTGTCACGCTTCATTGTTTGATAACTTGATCGAAATTTTTGACTTGAGAAGAGTTGATAGGAAAAAGTTGCTTGATTTGATACGAACACTTCTTGACACTCATTACCACAATGAGGTGAAAAGAGATTTTTATATCGATTCTGTTATTGCGCGCTTCTTTTGTAGGCAGTGACGTATGCTTTGAAGTTAGGACTTCAACGAGATCTTGATCTGAAAGAGGTACATGCACATTCAATAGAGAGTGTCGTTATGAGCAGAATATATGAATAGATATTGATGTGCGTTATAATTATTTTCACTGATCAGTACACACTAAAGCTTATATGTATAGATAAATCCACTGGGAATTTCTACACAGAATCTTATTGTGACTTTAGTTACTTTCGAGGTACCAAATAAAACTAGAGTGAGCAGTCTACTGCTGAGAGTTTCTTGTCACTCAATAAAAAGTACGAATCGTTCCCTATTTTTCAGATGGTACTTCCGCTAATAGTCATGGATAAGATTAACATGATTGAACTGTGAGTTTAGCACGTGACTGTCACATGATTAGTGCTTGCTGTCATGTGATTTGTTTCTATGGCAACAGGTACCTTGAGCAAGATCAACAAGTGCAGAAGCAGTTTCTGATGCTACTCGATGAAATGTGTCGACCTCATTTTGACCTTGACTTGATCAGGAGGTGCATATAATTTTTATTGGTTGATGTACAAATTTTTTATGTAAATCAAATTTTTGACTGAGTAAAAAATTTGCTCATGCATTTGCTTATTCATTTCTGTTTTGTCTTGTGTGTTCAGGTATTTAGCTCATCAAGGTATTCACGGCAAGGACAATAGCAAGCTCCACCCACATCACTTGGAGAAGCTAGGGCTGAGACTAGCCAGCAATTACGCTATACCTCTGAGTAAGCTGAAGTAAAAAACTGAGAGGATTTTTAGTCAAATTTTATCTTCTTGGTATAAAAATTAATAGTGATTAATTTACAATCATGATATGAAAATTTATTCACTAAATCTGTAGCGTGTTATTATCATTTTTTACTGACTTGCATACTTTGTGTGAGTGTGTATGTTTGCTGTTTTGAATGCTATATTCATCTTGTTCTCTCTCGATTGTTTTGTGTAGGTGAGTTTCCTTACTTGTTCAAGCGCAAGGCTAGCAGTTCCCTGCATCACTTGCTTCAGATGAAATACGCTGAGGTAAGCACCCATCATGACACCACATGGAGTGAATTGGGAGTCTAAAGCCTAGTTCACAATGAGTCGCAGAGCTTAGCGACGCAGCAAATCGTTAACAATACGTCGCGAAGCGGCGCGGCGAAACGCATGTTTTTTTTTCTGCCGCTTGACGCGACGCGAGGATAGAACCTGGTTCTATTTCTGCGGCGCATCGTGGCACAGTCATTGCAACTCATTGTGAATTAGGCTTAAGCCGGATTAGGATTGCGTTTAGCTGAATTTTACCTTTAGTACAACAATTATATATTGATTTTTAGACTTATTGAGATGAATACATAATGTACAGTGTGTTGAGAGTTGGACATTATGTGTTGAGTTTTTGGATGAAATGTAGGCTCTTTTTATGCAGAGTCTGAGCATTTGGGCATTACTTGACAGTTGACTTCACTAGTACCACAGCAAAATGAATTGCTTGTTGTCTGTTGTGGTTGATGTTGCTTGTTCTCTACAGGGCATCATTGAAGATGACAACTTCAAGGATCTACTAGATGTGAGTGAAATGAATAGCAATACTACATAGCATGAGAACATTTTGGCGAATCATCAGGCTTTCACGAAAATATAATTTACCATAATTGCCAAATTTAGAGCAAACTTGCCCGCTACACAGTTGCTACAGAAAGTATGTACCTTAGTAGGAATGTTGTGATTGCAATTAAAAATGGTGTGTTCTTGAGAGATATGTATCTATGCTGTCTTGAATTTCTATCATATTCAGCAGGGTTTGAATGCTTACAATAGGTTAGATCTGTCCTATGATGTCGTTTGGTTATAGCACAATAGACAAGGTTCTAGTTGCTTGAATAAGCTACACAGTCATTCATTGGGAATTTCTCATAAGCAGGATTGTCACATGTGACTAGTCTTGGTGGTGGTAGTTGAGGAGGTATTGAAGTGTCAGCATAGTCATAGATATGCTCTTCTTGTCTGGTGACTGGTTTCTTGTAGTGCTTCTGATATATACTGGCTGACAAAACAATGAACAGCATAACTAGGAAGAGAATGAAGAGAATTCCACCAATTGCTCCAGCAGCTGTAGTGCGAGATAGAAAAAGTCAAATTTTATAGAGCAAATGTGGTCTATTGCACTACTGTAGATATAGAATTTTTCGTGTATCCAAAATTTGTTCTATTTAATTTTCGTCGTTAGCTTGGGTGAGCTAATAGTGCGCATTGATTAAACCAATGTGCGTAAAATTTCGCGTATTTAATTTTCATCTGGAGGACAAACGACGAAAATATTTTGACGCTGAAAATTTTCAGATTTACAGTATACTCTGATGAGCATGCAAAGCTAATAAATCATTTTCAGGGCTACCAGAACTAGTAAGCGTATGTCAAGTCAGAAAATTACGTACTGTATACCCCAAAAATAGCTTGTGCTTCGTTTAAAAGATTTAATTGTAGTTGATCAACTCACCTATTATAACGACCGAGTTTGGAGTATCTTCATTAGGGACAGCATCTACAAGTAAACAATTAGATTTCTCTTTGGTTTACTATGAAATGTGATGCGTTATGATAACATGTTCCATACTGGTGTGTTACATGAATACATTATGATGCCTACCAGTACTTGAAGTAGCATTGGTAGATGATGGAGTAGCAGTAGGTGTAAGAGTATGGGTAGGGATAGGAGTTAGGAAATCACGAATGTTTGGTAACGTATTATTATTGGCGTTGCATAAGTTAGATTGACTACAGCACCAATTATAGACACGAGTTCCATCTGATTCTGTTGTTGTTCGATTGCACTGAAAGCTAATAATTGCAGCTCCACTAAGGCATTCTCTATCAACACTCCCTTGATCAGTTACTAGAACAAAACAAACCGATCCAATACATGTTTGAGATCCTGTCCATCCATCAGGGCACTCCCTGCACTCTGCACATGTCACTGTGCTGCTGCCTGATCGAAACAGCTATATAACTAACATCACTGTAATCTTCCACTTCACTTACTTGGGTATATGTGTGTAAATACAAGTTGTAGTCCATACAGGAAAGAAAGGCCTGATAGTTTCACCATCTCTATACGAAAATCCGAGGTGCAACAATTTACCTCGTTAGGAATGTTGTTATCATAGCCAGCAAGCTGTAACAATCAAAAATTGATATAGGCATATGTCTATGAATACTAAGCACTGAAGTGTCAGTTTAGTGTGTACTAGCATAGTATCACTACCCCCGCAGAGCGCTAGTGACAGATACGCTGGTTAAACAATCTTATTTTCAGAACACAAAACCAGACTCAATACAATCTCTGCGTATGTGTTAGCATCACATTAACTCAAGTCACATGACTTGCATTCAAACAGTGCTTTGTAGTGTCCAGCTTTTTTTGCCTGACATAATATGGAAAAGAAGCAAAATTATATTATATTATACGCTTAAAATAATACCATGAACGTAAACAATTTTGCTGTAGCTTAATTTTTCCGAATTTCTCATGTCTGTTTGATCGCAAAATGTGTACTGATTTTAGTGCAAGTTCTTTATGTCGTTTGTTATTGCACAATAGACATGATTCTAGTTGCTTCACTAAGCTACGTAGTCGCCAAAATTTGAAGCAAACTTGCCCGCTATACAGACAGACTACACTGACTGATGTGTAAACTCTGTACCATTGTGAAGCTACAAGACGTCATTGCTAAACTTATCGTATGCTGAAGTAGGAGCTTATAGTTAAATATGCACCTCAAGATACTCAATAATTATCCCTCTCCTGCTTGTGGGGTACACGATCGAACATCAAATAGCCAAGAACAAGCCTTGCTAGCTCTGCACTCAAGAAATGCAGCAAATCGGATGCTTGAAGATTCTTGACTAGCTATGGTCCAACACACATGTGGAAAAACTGCAAAAACATTGTACGAATGTCATTTTATACATATAGGTTAGACAATGGATTTGAGGTGTCCACGGGATTTAGATCACCGCGGAAACCGATGTTTTAGACGTCCCGAGCGCGAGGGCGTCTATTTCGGTTTCCAAGGTGATCTAAATCCCGTAGGCACCGAGAATCTATCGTCTGAGGTGTTTAGACCAGACCTGCGCTTAAGCAAAAGAAGCGCTCGAGGTAGTAGAGAGCCCAGGGAAGTTCCCAGAGTCAAGCAACAGCCCGTTTTCGAACGATGGCAGTGTAAACTCGCGTGCGTATTTCGACGACGCCATTGTGTTGTGGTTATTAACTCTACGTGGTTAATTAAAGGTGGTATAAGTGAAATCAGAGGTGGTATAAGTGAAATATACCACCTCTGGCTGACCAATCAAATTGCAGAATTACATTGAAGTATGGTCTAATGCTGTATATACAATGGACGGGTTCTAAAAATCTACACAGTCATTCATTGCGTCATAAGCAGGATTGTCATGAGTGACTAGTCTTGGTGGTGGCAGTTGAGGTGGTATTGAAGTGTCAGCGTAGTCATAGATGCTCTTCTTGTCTGGTGACCAGTTCTTCTTGTCTGGTGACTGGTTTCTTGTAGCGCTTCTGATATATACTGATCGGCAGTACAATGGACAGCAGAACTAGTAGTACAATGATCAGAATTCCAACAATTGTTCCAGCAGCTGTAGTTCGAGATAGAAAAAGTCAAAGTTTATAGAGCAAATGTGGTCTATTGCACTACTGTAGATCTGGAAATTTTCGCTTATCCAAATTTTGATCTATCAAATTTTCGTTGTTAGCTTGGGTGCGCTAATAGTGCGCATTGATTAAACAAATGTGCATAAAATTTCGCGTATTTAATTTTCGTCGCAAGGACGAACTATGAAAATATTTTGACGCTGAAAATTTCCAGTTTTACAGTATACTCTGATGAGCATGCAAAGCAAATAAATTATTAATTTTTGTCATGTCTACCAGAATAAGTATGTGTGTGTCAAGTCAGAATACTACTTTATAGACCAAAACAGCTTTAATTTGGATTATAGTTGATCAACTTACCTATTATAAGGCCAACAAGGACAGGGCTTAGAGTATCTTCATTAGGGACAACATCTACAAGTAAACAATTTATTAGATTTCTCTTTGGTTCACTATACAAATTAAGGTGGCGGTGCAAGGACTTAATATTCAAATTATTCATAGAACACGCATGCATTCTTGTGGTTGAATAACTATTTATAAACAAACCGATCTCCCATAAGAGTATGGCAGAAATAATACACGGATGGTTTGTACACGTTTTCTCGACTTCTGAGCAAGAGATCGACGCGCTGTAAACGCAGTGCTATTCAGTAGCATCTTGCGCACAAACGTATAGAGCGAATTTTCGTAATAGCGCTTACTTTTTTTACAGCGTAGTTTTTTCTAGTGCACGAACGCTGCTTTGCTACCTTCGCGAACGAATATCGACAAATCGCTCTATACGTTTCTGCGCAAGATGGTACTGAATAGTACTGCGTTTACAGCGCGTCGATCTCTAGCTCAGAAGTCGAGAAAACGTGTACAAACCATGTAGCAGAAGCGAGGTCTTTTGTGCGTACCCGAGAGCGTCACCAGCTCGCCATAGTTGCACGGCAGGTAGTGTTAGACTTGGTCTAATCAATAAAAGCACTTTTGTGCATATATGCTAAGCAGAAAACAGGATGCAGCACATCAAAGTCCCCCATAAAATCATGCACCGCCCCCTTAATGTGGTGCATATTAATGATAACATGTTCCATAC
The DNA here is from genome assembly GCA_964017065.1 of Haliclona indistincta. Taxonomy (NCBI): domain Eukaryota; kingdom Metazoa; phylum Porifera; class Demospongiae; order Haplosclerida; family Chalinidae; genus Haliclona; species Haliclona indistincta. The sequence continues at coordinate 2,585,474 of OZ024789.1, forward strand.
TGGTGTGTTACATGAATACATTATGTTGCCTACCAGTACTTGAAGTAGCATTGGTAGATGAAGTTACTGCAGTAGTAAGGGTAGGAGTTGGGGTAGGAATTAGAAAATCACGAATGTTTGATAACGTATTATTGGCGTTGCATAAGTCAGATTCACTGCAGCACCACTGATAGACACGAGTTCCATCTGATTCCATAGTTGTTCGATTGCACTGAGCATTAATTACAAATGCACTATTATAGCATCCTCTATCAGCACTCTCTTGATCAGTTTTTAATGCAATAAAACAAATCGATCCAGTACATGTTTGACTTCCTGTCCATCTCTCGAGGCACTCCCTGCACTGTGCACACGTCACTGTGCTGCTACCTGATTGAAACAGTTATATAGACCGGTTGGGCGCTAATAGCAATAATTCATAAACCGCCATTTTTGTGCCCTACTGGTACACTTTTGCTACAAAGACTGTCAAGAAAAGCGTGGAACACAATTTTTATGAGTTCTTGTGTGTTGCCAAGCGGAGACAAGCTCGGAAAACCACTGACAAGCGCAACTTGATTGGAGTCAAAACTCACACTCACGACTTCCAGCGCCCGTTTTTATCAACGGTAAGCCTCAGAAACAGCGAAATGTAGCACATTACCTTCGATAAAACGTCGAGCTATCTGTTTGTCAGCCTGCAATCACTCCAAAGATCCTAGAAGTGTCGAATACACTTTACTACCAGGTATTTGCTATGGCTCTGGAGCGTTTAGAACCATCTTTTTCAACGTTTTCCATATATCTACGTTTGTCTATGATAGAGAACCCCCAAGAGATGAGTAACACCCAAACGTATCGGCGAATTGCTCCTGTTTGCTCGAGATTCACTACATTCTAGGGAACAAAAATGGCGGACGAAGGTGTGGCACGATGACGTAAATTATTGCGGTCAGCTGTTAGCGCCCAAGGGGTCTATAACATCACTGTATTCTTCCACTTCACTTACCTGGGTATATGTGTGTAAATACAAGCTGTAGTCCATAGAGGAAGGAAAGGGCTGATAGTTTCACCATCTCTGTATACGAAAATCCACAATGTACCTCGTTAGGAATGTTGTTATCATAGCCAGCAAGCTGTAACAACCAAAAGTTGATATAGGCATGTCTGGTATGTGTGCATGACGTCATGTACTAACACTAACACCTCATGTACTAACACAGACACAATGAATGTCACTATCCCACAATAGTTAATATTATGTAAAAACAATGTTATCTATCACAGATGTCTCTGCGTTATCACATTGACTCAAGTCACATGACATGACCTGCATTCAAACAGTGCTTTGTAGTGTTCAGCTTTTTTCTTGGCTGACATAATAATTATGGAAAGAAGCAAAGTTCAAAAATATTGTGAACATACAAAGCATAATTTTGCGAATTCACAAAAATGTTCTGATTTTACCCAAAGCTCTTATACAGGACATCGCCAAAACAGCCCAAAATTAAATTTTACTAAAATAAAGCAAAAATTAACTCCCCAATAATTCAGAAGTTAATTTTGAAAAACCGTATAATGCCTCCAACATTAATTTTGCTAGCCACTAGTTACTAGCAAAAATTTAATAATTGTACTGGTTATATTATTGTGTATGTCTACTCGTGTATGTTTGATAGAATAGGTATATGTACTGAATGTTTGATGCTAACTCCACACCTGGTCTTACCTACAGGCTGTTATGGTGAGCCAGCCTCAACTACAGAGCCAGCTAATCAAAGAGCTGGTCTCGTACAATGATCTCGGTCTCGCTGTCAAATGCGCTCAGGACTACTCCATTCCATTCTCATCTCTGCCCTCTTCTCTTCAAATCCACCTCGCATCAAATGCCCTCTCAAACTCCTCCATCAACGAACACGACAAGAAAAAATCTCAGAGATTGAAAAACAGCAGGAAACAAGGAAGCAATTCACAGTGAGCAGTATTCTAAATATGGTAGTGTTTCAAAGCTGTCCCACGTCCTGTTTATTGTAGGGATTGCTACCATCAGCTTGTCCTGCCTGATGAGTGCATTGTTTTAGTGAATGATCGTGCAAGTTTCAGACAATGTCGACAAGCTATTCTCAAGGTAAGTACTTCCACTTGTTGTACTTCAGTGCATATTCAGCTTTAGAAGTGTGTCGTGAAGATGTTGTGTAGTGTTATTGTACGTGTGTATGCATGCAAAAAGCAGAAATATTTGCTGTCTCGTGTATTCTAGCCCACCCATCTGTAAACCTGGTCTTTTACTAGAGAGCAAGACACACTACTGTATAGTGGGAAATTTTCACGAAGAACTACCGCTTATTCGTCAAAATATTATCCGGAAATGTATTGTTTTTGTTGATAAAGACAGGGCAATAGTGCTGATTCACGAAAATATTATTCGCGAAATGCTCTATCGTGAGTTTCTCCCGCAAAAATTTCCCGCTATTCGGCATGCCCACACCGGCAGTGGAGGCAGAGTCATTCCTCCTATCGATTCTTTGCCCAGGCTCTAGGAGTTTGCATGACGTACTCCGGCACATCGCACTACTTAGTGCTGTCCTGACCAGCATGTGATTTATACCAAATACTTGTGTGTGTGTGTGTGTGTGTGTGTATGTGTGTGTGTGTGTGTGTGTGTGTGTGTGTGTGTGTGTGTGTGCGTGCGTGCGTGCGTGCGTGCGTGCGTGCGTGCGTGCGTGCGTGCGTGTGTGATAATTGGTTTTGTTTATTAAGTGATTGTGAGCTTGTCTATCCACTCACAGCCTGACACGGTGGTGGGAATAGACTCCGAGTGGAGATTACCGATATGCAATGGAGGTCTTGAAAAGTAAGCATCACATCAACAATTGCTTGAGTACTGATACTATGGACTATCACAAATGTGTTGCTTATCTACTTTACGTTCTATTTTTCTCTCCAGGGTCGCTCTTCTTCAGCTAGCTATTCACAGCAATGTGTTTCTTCTCGACATGACCGCGCTCTCTCAAATTATTACCGAAAAAAACCTAAAACAGTTCACTCATGATCTATTTTCCTCACAAACTATTTTAAAACTAGGTAAAAGAAATTAATGGAACCCCTCTTAGAGGACACCCCTCAACCCTCTATAATGGACACTTACTGAATCCCAAATATAACCCACATAATGTATAATAAACCCCTGACCAGAGGACACCCTCTCTATAATGGACAATTTTTGTTGGCCCCGATGGTGTCCGCTTTAGAGAGGTTCCACTGTATTCGATGTGATACGTTGCTTTTAGTTGAGTTTTGATTGTTTTATTGCAGGTTTCCAGTTTGACTCAGACCTGTCAATGCTTGCTAAGACGTGGCGATTCTCAGCAGCTGATTTCTCGTCTCCAAAGAATTCGATAGATGTGAAAGGATTCATTGATGTAGTAAGTCTCAAGACATTATATTACATGTTTGTGAAAAATGTGCTAATTTGTCTTATGCATACAGATTGACTTGCTGCCAAGTAAAGACAACTCTCGTCCACCACATCGTCTAACCACTGGATCTCCTCTCCATGTTTCCCAAGCCACGCCTCCTTCTGGTCACATGACTGTTCTTCCTTCACACCAACTCTTTACTCATCTTGGTCTATCAATACCACCAACATCACCTCCAGCAGCACCTTGTACATTAGGTTAGACTAGCACGAAGGTCTACATGTAGAAATGTCAGCACGTCCTTTAATAAAATCTTAAATTGCACTATAGTAGCAGTTTTATTACTTCTTGCAAGGAAGATTTGAGTGTTGAGCGTCACATTGCAGTCACTAATGTGTCGAATCATTTGTATTTAGTAGAGCACTATGAAAGACTTAACAGAATGCTCCACGATTTACGGTCTACGCTCTACAGTCTACGCTTTACCCTTGAAAGTAGAGAGTAATAAAATTGCTATAACAGACTTTAGCATCAAGCACTTAAAATATTGGTAACATTCCTTTTAGCACTTTTTTCACTGTTCCAGATTCTCATGGTTCTAGTGATGATCTCTCCAGCCAGCCAGCTGCTGTGGGCAGGGGACTCAGCTGGTTGGTAGAGCGATGCCTCGGGAAGCCTCTGAACAAGTCACAACAGATATCGGACTGGGAGAAAAGACCACTTAAACCAGAACAAGTACGCTATGCAGGTGAGACACCACACACATTTATACTAGTCTACAGCTATGAAAGATAGTTCTTTATTGTGCTTGCGTTTATAAAAGATGAGCAAAAATTACTGCTGAAACTGATCGGATTGGTGAAAATTTAGCCCTACAAAATAAATATTTGGTTCATATTATTTTTTGCTGTTATGGTATACATGCATGTTTATGACGTGATTTTTGTAATTTTTAGTCAAGTCGACTGTCATCCTCTGCTCTCTCTCTCTCTCTATCTCTCTCTCTCTCTCTCTCTCTCTCTCTCTCCAGCACTAGATGCCTACTGTCTCCTAGAGGTGTATGGCTACATGAAGTCACATGTCCATGCGTTGCCTTCCTCTTTCAGACTGGACGCTGCTAGTGTACCACAGCAGTAGAGAATGGATTTCTGCTAACTTATGATGCATGTGTGGGATTGCATGTTGATCATGATATCATACATGGTGATTGTTATCTGCTCCTGTTCTGATGCACTTGAACATTAAGCATAGATTTTTCGGGAGTGGTGCATCTTTGCAAAATGAAATCATAGCTAGACAAAAACACGCTCACGATAGCCACGCATATTCGAAGTGAGACGATAAACAGCTGTACAGTACACATGCATGTGGTAGGTCTGTACGTCCCCCTCCACGTACCACATCCTGGAGGTGCATGTGGTCTGGGGACTAGACTTTGTCAACATTCCTAAGTACAGTAATGGCCGCTCAAGCACCCGCCATGGAAAAGCTAGATGCCCAGCTCACATGCTCTGTGTGTCTGGATCGCTATGTTGATCCTCGTGTCCTAACCTGCCATCACAGCTTCTGTAAGAACTGCATCATCCCAATGGAGCAAGGAAGGCTTGTGGTAAAGTGTCCCATATGTCGTGAGCCCACTCAGCTGAGGGAAGGAACATCTTCCCTGCCTGTTGCCTTCCACGTTAATCAATTGCTGGAGATCAATGACGAGCTAAATAAGGAGCCTGCTATAGCTTGTGTGTCGCATTCCAATGGTTGTGAGAATTGCACTGAGCATGAGCGACCACTAGATTTCTATTGCGAGACTTGTGATGAATTTATTTGCTTGAACTGTAGTAAAGAATCTCACCAGCAGCATCAGTATGACAGTGCAAGTAAAGGCTTTGAGAAGAATAAACAGGAGATAAAATCATGTCTTGAACCAGTGAAGGACCAGATCCGTGAAATATCTGACAAGGCAATGCCTCTTTATGATGTAGTAGGAAAGATGATCCAAGACCAGAGTGAAAATCTGAAAGAAGACATCGTTCTAGCAGTGCAAAAGATTGCGAATGAACTTGAAAGGCGTAAGGAAAATCTCTTAGAGCAGGTAGATAGAGCGACACTTCAGAAAACACGCCTAAATTTGCTGAAACGTGATGAAGTCAATAAAGTTTTGGCTGAGCTAAATAGTTGCAATGAGTTTGTAGAGGAGGAGCTGAATTCACAATCTCCGTACCAGTTACATGCCGTCAAGAAGAGTTTGGTTCAAAAAATTGCAGACACTCGCTCAAAAGTTATAGTTAGTGAGCTTCAGCCGGACCAAGAACCAGACACCAGGTTTGTGCTTGATCAAATGGCTTGTTCCGTTGGTAAGATTGTTAGCTCACTAAATTTTCAGCCACTTTGTAATGCAGTTTCAGTCAGTATTCCAGCACAAATATTTACTAAACCAGGCCAGGAGACGTGTATTCCTGTCGTGATGCCAATGTCGATATCATCTGAGCAGGTGACAACCACTTTCTTTTCACTTGATAACCCTATTCAAGAAGAGGTCCTCCACCCTCCTGTGGTTCAGGAAGATGATCGACACTTCAAGGTTTGCCTTCAGCCTAGAGTCACTGGTCTACATGAGTTTAGTATGGATATTGGTGGAATCCCTGTCAAAGGTAGCCCTTTTACAACACTAATTCTACCATCCGTAGAGATGAGAGAGCAGGGATTAAATGTAGTAGCAAGAGGTCTAAAATGCCCCTATAACTCAGTGGTAACAGAAGATGGTCAACACATAGTTGTTGTAGAGCAGGAAGGCAACCGAGTGACCATTTTGACAACGGCCGGGAAAGTTGTCCGACAGTTTGGCAGGCATGGACAAGGTCCTGGTAAATTTAATAATCCTCATTCTGTCGCTGTCTCGTCTAGTAATCACATCTTTGTGGCTGACCTTTGTTCGATTCAAAAATTTAAATTTTCCGGGTCCCATGTAAGAACTGTTTCTCAAAGTGTGCGTGGACTTGTATTTCATCCTAAGAGTGGAAAATTGCTCACAATATCAAAGAACCATTGCATTGAAGTGTTCAATCTCAATCTCAGCTATTCGCACTCTTATGGTGATTTGGAACAGCTTGTTGACGCATGTGATCTTGCAGTAGACACCAAAGGGATGGTATATGTACTAACCATCAAGCATGGGATACACAAATTCTCGTCCGATTTGAAAAGCCATGTTTCTAATATCAAAATCGATGATGACTTCAGTTCCTGTCTAGTGGGTATCTGCGTTGATTCGTTTGACAATATCTACGTGACTGATGGAGGCAACAATGGCAGTGAGAAGCCAATACTTATGCTTAGTGCAGAGGGCAAGCTGCTGGCTAGGTTTGGAAATCGAAGGCATAGACTTCATGGAATAGCTATCAACAAGACCGGAGACTTGTTCGTGTGCCACTTTGCTGCAGGAGAAGTATTGGTCTACAAAGCTTAGCACATGCAATTTATTACAGACAATAAACCTAGCTAGCTAGCAAAGATCAGACTTCATTCTAGTATCTTCTTCATCGAATTTTGCTTCCTCCTTTTTGGATCTGTTCATCCTAACTGTTTCTTTTCTTAGTACTTTATTTTGTTGTCTGTCGCGGTCCTTTTGTGCTGCCTTTTCTTGTTTAATAATAATAATTATGTATGTGAAAAAATGTTTGATTATGTGCAAGCATGCAGTTGTTGTTTTTTACATTGTCAGAATTTAGTAAAATAATACGTAGACTTCTTTGGACTCTAAAACCCTTTGCTATACATTGTGTATTCCACTACTCTTCATTTTTCTTGATCAAACTAAATTTGATTTATTAATCTCAACCCTTTTACCTTTCAGTAGAAACATTACTTTACCCCTTTTCACTGTTCATAATTCAAGTAGAGAAGCAGTGCACTGTCCTATATACGTACGTAAACAGTTTATTATGTAAACTAATGGTTGACAAACATTTGCTGTTTTTAGCCCACTAGAAAAAAAGTTGTGTTTACTAATACGTAACTACGTAGAGGAAATTTGTGAGACTCTTGACAACACTGTTTATGTCAATAATTGAAATTATACGAAAGTAGACGTGATTTTTAATTATACAGCTGACACTAATAATAATAGTATAATCTAATAGAGATTAAAGAGAAAAGTAGATTTGCGATATGTCTGCAGCTCGTCAGCACAAGGTCAGTTGAAAAAGCACTGGATAGTTAGAATAGATGTACATGCCTACTAACATGGGTTCTCCTCCTCTAACCGTCCTTCGTGAGGTGAGACTATACTACACTAGCAGTTTATCTAACACAACACTGATCGTATCCGTTCGGTACGTACTGTTACAATTTTCATTGCACTTACACTTCTGATCTTATCATTAATAAAAATTAATATGCGTGTACTTTACGTGTATTAGTCTTGTAATCTCAGTCAAGTTCAACTACAGTGAAACATGAGTTAATGATACCGGACACCTGTGAAATATGTCACCTCTCTAATACGGTCATTATGCTACAGTCCCAACTGCAATGAGTTTCACTGATACCCTGTAATGCAGTCACCGCCTATAATCTGGTCAATTTTACTGGCCCAAGGGTGACCGGATCTGCAGGTATCACTGTATTTCACTTTTTCTCATCATTTGAAATAAGTAGCCAACTGACTTACGTAATGCCTTTAAAGTACTACAAGTTTTTAATGTTTAATCTCGATCCGTGCATACAGTCACTTATATATCCTCTCAGTGAATCAAAACAGCTTTTGATACATGTGATCTAAAGGGATAGTTTGTAGAAACGTTTAATTGTTATTATCTCTATGTGTAAGGGAAAATAATAAGCAAAAAATAAAATAAAACTAACAATAATACAATGTTCATAATATTACTAAATTTATCAGTTCTAGGATTATAATGATATGATGTAGACAAATATATTATACTTGCAGATCTTCTGCAGTAACGCGGGGTACCAGCTGCAGTCCTATCTTGATTGTTCAAAGTTAGCATGGTTCATACTCTAGGATAAACGGACTTTTCCTCAGTCTTCTGAAAAAAGCTGTAGTAGTATCACAGCCAGTGCATGTAACTGTGAAAAATGGCAATGCCAAAGACCTTTATTTTCTAAGATTGTGGCATAATTATAGTGTTTATTTGCCAGTAGGAAATTTTTTTCCTGAACCAAAAGCTATATCCAGATATCAGCAGCTGCACATTTAAAGCAATAAAAGAACTTTCCAATGAGTATGACAACAACAGCTGTGTCCACAATACGTACATACCAGAACGTATTCTGTCCTATATTCAGTGCATCAACAATAATGGACAATAAGTTGAGTGTCTGCTTCTTCATGATAACATAGTGGCATTTCTAGAGTTGCACTATAATTATTTGTCAAAAGGATTCGTTAGATGATTGTTATCATACCACACATAATTAAGGCCCAGTCCATGATGAGGGCAGAATTGTGGTAGCTAGCTATACAAGCATGCTGTACTGGTTACAGACATGGTTGGGGATAAGTACTTTATAAAGTATTATTTAAGTAAAGTACAAGTACTGTCAGAAAATACGTACTGAAGTACATGTAATTAAGTACAAGTACCTATATATCAATTGCCTCGGGACTTAAGGTGGCGGGATACCATTTTAATGAGATTCATGACTTTGCAAGTGGCTATTTCTTTTTAAGCCAAGTCTATCTGTGCAGACGGAGTTGCAGTGTGCGCTTTGTTTGTCTATAGATAGGCATCGATAATAGCAAGTTTCAGCCACGTAGTGTTCGCCATCACGGAACGACGAGCTCGCCTGTGAAGACTAAACACGATCGAGTTTTTACAATTTTTCTTTAGTTGTGTGAAACGTACGAAGCTAAAACTGCTCATGCAAGCTCATCTACTATCTGTGGAAGAGCCTGCGTATGGATTTCGCCGAGCAATGCTCGCACGCGATACTACAGCTGCGTACTCTGTACTGTCTGGCAGTACGTAGCTGCAGTATCGCGTACGAGCATTGCTCGGCGAAATCGATACACAGGCTCCTCCACGAATGGAAGATGAGCTTGCATGAGTAGTTTTAGCTTCGTACGTTTCACACAACTAAAGAAAAATTGTAAAAACTCGATCGTGTTTAGTCTTCACAGGCGAGCTCGTCGTTCCGTGATGGCGAACACTACGTGGCTGAAACTTGCTATTATCAATGCCTATCTATAGACAAACAAAGCGCACACTGCAACTCCGTCTGCACAGATAGACTTGGCTTAAAAAGAAATAGCCACTTGCAAAGTCATGAATCTCATTAAAATGGTATCCCGCCACCTTAAATGCAAGTACAAGTATATACTAAGAGTTTTTACAGTACTCAAATACAAGTACAAGTACAGTTTTAGCTGTGAGCTTGCCAAGTTTGTTGGAAGCTTAGAATTAATGACTTCATGTTTATACATGTCATTTCTCTGTTCACACTATTTTATAAACCCAAAGTCCAAAACTATTATGTTCAAAATGGCTAATACGTACTGTTAGCTACATAAAAAAAGTATAGTCTGTATTGAAAGTACTTCAAGTACTTGTAAGTACATTAAGTATTCGAAGTACATTGATATAATTATGTTTAAGCACAAGAACAAGTACATCCATAAAGCTGATATAATAATATTATGCCTTAATAAGTATAAGTACAAGTATGGCAAAATTGTACTTGAGTGTCCTTAAGTACAACCCTGGTTACAGAAGGCCTGAATACACACAAGGTTCTAGTAAAGGAAGCCTGAGCTGCATATAGTTACTAAAAATACCTGTTCTATTCTAGGTGAAAATTGCAACTTTTATGCTGGTTCCAATTAAAATATTAGTACTTAAAGGTATGAAGAAAACTTTGGTGCTTTTATCCTGTGTGTCCCCATTCATTCCCAAAAACGTACAAAAATCTGCCCTACTATGTGGTACAGGTGTAGTCTCGTCCGTATGTCCCCCTCCACAGACCACATACTGGAATATAGGTGCATGTGGTCTGGGGACGAGACTTTCTCAGGCTCAGCATTCCTCAAGTAATGGCCGCTCAAGCACCCGCCATGGAAAAGCTAGATGAAGAGCTCAAATGCTCTGTGTGTCTGGATCGCTATGTTGATCCTCGTCTCCTAACCTGCCATCACAGATTCTGTAAGAACTGCATCAGCCTCGTCCCACAAGTAAGGGAGCAAGGTAGGCTTGTGGTAGAGTGTCCTAACTGTCGTAAGCCCACTCAGTTGAGTGAGGAAGGAGCATCGACCCTGCCTGTTGCTTTCGATGTTAATCGATTGCTGGAGATTAATGACAAGCTAAAAAAGGAGGCTGCTACAGCTTGTGAGAATTGCACCGAGCATGAGCGACCACTGGATTTCTATTGCGAGACTTGTGATGAATTTATTTGCTTGAACTGTAGTAAAGAATCTCACCAGCAGCATCAGTACGACAGTGCAAGTAAAGGCTTTGAGAAGAACAAACAGGAGATAAAATCATGTCTTGAACCAGTGAAGGACCAGATCCATGAAATAACTGACAAGGCAATACCTCTTTATGATGTAGTAGGAAAGATGATCCAAGACCATAGTGAAAATCTGAAAGAAGACATCGTTCTAGCAGTGCAAAAGATTGCGAATGAACTTGAAAGGCGTAAGGAAAATCTCTTAGAGCAGGTAGATAGAGCAACACTTCAGAAGACAAGCCTAAATTTGTTGAAACGTGATGAAGTCACTAAAATTTTGGCTGAGCTAAATAGATGCAATGAGTTTGTAGAGGAGAAGCTGAATTCACAATCTCCGTACCAGTTACATGCCGTCAAGAAGAGTTTGGTTCAAAAAATTGCAGACACTCGCTCAAAAGTTATAGTTAGTGAGCTTCAGCCGGACCAAGAACCAGACACCAGGTTTGTGGTTGATCAAATGGCTTGTTCCGTTGGTAAGATTGTTAGCTCACTAAGTTTTCAGCCGCTGTGTAATGCAGTTTCGGTCAGTATTCCATCGCAAATATTTACTAAACCAGGCCAGGAGACGTGTATTCCTGTCGTGTTGCCAATGTCGATATCACCTGAGCAGGTGACAACCACTTTCTTTTCACTTGATAACCCTATTCAAGAAGAGGTCCTCCACCCTCCTGTGGTTCAGGAAGATGATGGACACTTCAAGGTTTGCCTTCAGCCTAGTGTCACTGGTCTACATGAGTTTAGTATGGACATCGGTGGAATCCCTGTCAAAGGTAGCCCTTTTACAATACTAATTCTACCATCCGTAGAGATGAGAGAGCAGGGAGTAAATGTAGTAGCAAGAGGTCTAAAATGCCCCTATAACTCGGCTGTAACAGAAGATGGTCGACACATAGTTGTCGTAGAGCAGGAAGGCAACCGAGTGACCATTTTGACAACGGCCGGGAAAGTTGTCCGACAGTTTGGCAGGCATGGACAAGGAACTGGAAAATTTACAAATCCTCATTCTGTCGCTGTCTCGTCTAATAACCATATCTTTGTGGCTGACCTTTGTTCAATTCAAAAATTTAAATTTTCTGGATCGCATGTTGGAACAGTTTCTCTAAGTGTGCGTGGAATTGTATTTCATCTTCAGAGTGGAAAATTGCTCACAATATCAAAGAACCATTGCATTGAAGTGTTCAATCTCGATCTCAGCTATTCGCACTCTTTCGGTGATTTTGAGCAGTATGTTGTTGCTTGCGACCTTGCAGTAGACACCAAAGGGATGGTGTATGTCTTGACTGTCAAGCACGGGATACATAAATTCTCGTCCGATTTGAAAAGCCATATTTCTAATATCAAAATCAATGATGAAATCAGTTCCTGTCTAGTTGGTATCTGCGTTGATTCGTTTGACAATATCTACGTGACTGATGGAGGCAATAATGGCAGTGAGAAGCCAATACTTATGCTTACTGCAGAGGGAAAGCTGCTGGCTAGGTTTGGAAATCAAAGGCATCGACTTCATGGAATTGCTGTCAACAAGACCGGAGACTTGTTCGTGTGCTACTTTGGTGCAGGAGAAATATTGGTCTATAAAGCTTAGCACATGCAACTTCAATTTATTATTACAGACAATAAAACTAGCTAGTCTTACTCAGACTTCGTTCTCTATCTTCTTATCGAATTTTGCTTCCTCCTTTTTGGATTCTGTTTATCCTAACTGCATGTTTCTTGTCTTAGTACTTTATTTAGTTGTCTGTCACGGCCCTTTGGTGCTGTCTTAGTGAGTTTATTATTTTGTTTATAATTATGTGGAAAATTTTAATTAGCTATATCCAAGCAGTTTTTTTTTTTTTTACATTGTCAGACTTAGTTAATAGACTTATTTGGACTCTAAAACCCTTTACTAAAAAAAGTTTTAATAAAAAAACTAAAAAGTGTAGGGATTAATTCGAGGTCATCCCTACATATCATTGCCTATCGGCAATGATAATTCCATTAATTCTTCATTTTTAATTTCTTGATCAAAATTAAATTTGATTTAATAATCTCAGCCCTTTGCACCTTTCCTGTATAGAATGTTATAATATTATTACCCCTTTTCACTGTTCAGACTGATTATAATGCAACTAGAGAAGCAGTGCACTGTTTATCATTCCAGTAAACTAATGGTTAATGGTCCAGTAAACCTATTATAAACAGTTTATCATTCTAGTAAACTAATGGTTAATGGTCCAGTAAACCTATATAAACAGTTTATCATTCCAGTAAACTAATGGTTAATGGTCCAGTAGACCTATATAAACAGTTTATCATTCCAGTAAACTAATGGTTGACAAACATTTACTGTTTGTTCATATAATTAAAATATGTATGAATATTACTACAAAATTAATGTGATAGTTATAATTATTTATAACAGCATGTTATGGCGATGAAACATTGAATCAATACAAGAACTTCCCTGACAAATGTTACAGACAATGCTTGATGACAGAAAATCTCTTAATACTTCAGCACATCTCTCATCATCAGTAGAATATTCTTTCAAGTAATTACAACCACAAAAAAATAATGTGTCTAGTGAAAGTATAGACCAAACCTTGATTGAAGATCAGCTTGACCAAAGTGTTCGTACTACTTCTTGCATTTTGAATAAATTTAAGTGATCTTGAGTAAACCATTACTTTAAAGAAAATTGAAGATTTCTGACGAAATCAAAAAAATGTATGGATGACGACTACCACTGGTCAAAAACAGTATTATGTCAGCATACGAAATTAGACGTGATAATAATAACAATTATTTTGATAAGTAAAAGTAAATTAATAGAGAGTAAAGAGAAAAAGATGTGCAGCTCGTCAGCACAAGGTCAGACAGTTGAAAAAGCGCTGGAGAGTTTGAATAACGTACGTGCCTACTATCATTGCTTCACATCCATATATAGGCTTCTCCTCCTCTAACCTAGCTACGTGAGGTGAGACTATACTACTAGCAGTTTATCTAACTCAGAAAACAACACTGATCGTATCTGTTTGGTACGAATTGTTTCAATTTTCGTTGCACTTGCAATTCTTTACAAGGCTGATCTTATCCTTGAAAATAAAATCAAATGTCAGTGTCTGTGGCAGTAATTCTCACCACATCCATACTGATTCCATAAACAGCTATAGTGCCACATGTGGTTTCTATAGAAATCTGCGTGTACTTTACATGTATTAATTATTTAGTCTTGTATGTAATCTAATCTTAGTCAAGATCAACTACTGTGAAACCTGAGTTAATAGTCACCTGTGTAAAATGTCTCCTCTCTAATACGGTCATTATGCTAGAGTCCCAACTACAATGAGTTTCACTGACACCCTGTAATGAAGTCACCTGCCTAATCAGCCGTGAGGTCAATTTTACTGGCCCTAGATTAGCCAGGTATCACTGTATTTCACTTTTTCTCATCATTTGCAACAAGTACGTAACCAACTGACTTAATGAAAGTTTTTTAATGTTTAATATCGATCCATGCATGCAGTCATATCCTCTCTGTGAATCAAAACAGCTTTTGATGCATGTGATCTAAAGGAATAGTTTGTAATGGTTATAGTTATCTGTTCCTTCTAGGATTGTAATGATAATGTTGTAGATAAAATTATCCATGTAGCTCTTCTGCAGTAACGCGGGGTACCAGTCCTATCTTGTTTAAAGTTCAGGAGCATGGTATTATACTCAAGATAAAATTATGCATTTCTGGGTTAAGTGAGCAATACTGAAGCCATGAGACTCGATGTCTCAGTGTGCAAATCCAAGTAGTAGTGAGTGAACTGATTGTCATAACAATGATAATCACTCTATCTACTCTGAAACAGCCTATTTGGGTACATACTATGATTCATACCATAAATAGTCAAACATGTGACAATTATCATTGTTCTTGTTGCAATGGCTGCTCTCAACCAAGAAGCTGTCAGCAAGCTAGATGCTCAGCTCACATGCGCTGTGTGTCTGGATCGCTATGTTGATCCTCGTGTCCTAACCTGCCATCACAGCTTCTGTAAGAAGTGCATCGGCCTCATCCCACAAGTAAGGGAGCAAGGGAAGCTCATGATAAAGTGTCCCATCTGTCGTGAGTCTACTCAGCTTAGTGAGGAAGGAGCATCTGCTCTTCCTGTTGCCTTCCTTATAAACAACTTACTGGAGATAGATGCAATTCTAAAGAAGACTCCTGCAGTAGATGAGCCACATTGTGCCACTGACAAAGTACATGAATGTCAAAAACACAATCGATCACTCGAATTTTACTGCGAAACTTGTGAGAAATTCATTTGCTTCAAGTGTGGCATGGAATCTCATCATCAGCATCAGTATGACAAGTTTGAAAAACGTATGCAAGCGATTAAATTGTGCCTTGAAACTGTGTTGAGCAAGCGAATTCAAGAGTTCACTGACAGATTGTCTATTTTTGATGTAACAGAAAAAAATATTAAAGACCAGAGTGAAGTTGTAAAGGAAGGCATCGCTCAAACAATTCAGACGATTATCGACAATCTACAAAAGTCTAAAGAGTTCCATTTTGAGCAGGTCGAGAGAAATACACGTCAAAAACTGCAACTGAATTCGCTTGAACGAGGGAAAATCGAGAAGTCTTTGGCTGAACTAATGAAATGCAAGGAGTTCGTTGAAGAAGAATTTGACATACGATCCCAATATCAGATTCAAGCAGCCAAAAATAGTTTGGTTAAACACATTTGGGACACTTGCACGAAGATGAATAAAATTCATAGACCTATTGAAAAGGCAGATACTAGCTTCATGGTTGACCGTTCTGCTTACACCTTTCCTATTGGTGGTGTTGTTAGCTCACTGAACTGTCAGGCAGTTTGTGAGTTGGCTTCCGTTGCTGTACCATCTCAAGCATTTGCTGGGCCTGGTCAAATGATATGCATTCCTGTTACGATGCCAATCTCAGTATCACCTGAGCAGGTGACAACCACTCTCTCTCTTCAAGATAATATCTTCCATCCATCTGTGCTTGAGGTCGATGAAGGATATTTAGTGATTTGCCTGCAACCCAGATTCACTGGTCTGCACGAATTGAGTGTGAACATGAATGGAATTCCTGTCAAAGGTAGCCCTTTTATAATACCTGTGCTGCCGTCAGCAGAAATGAGAGAGCATGGATTGGATGTGGTGGCAAGTGGTCTGAAATGCCCCCTTAACTCTGTAGTAACAGAAGATGGTAGAAAAATAGTAGTCATAGAGATGGAAGGCAGCCGTGTGACTATTCTCACTACAACTGGTAGAGTGTTGCGACACTTTGGCAAGGATGGACAAGGGCCTGGAAAGTTTACAAATTTACATTCTTTAGCTGTCTCTTCTAGTGATCATGTGTTTGTGGCTGATGTCAAATCAATCCAAAAATTTACGATCTCTGGAGCCCATGTTGCAACATTACCAATAAGAGTACGTGGACTTGTGTTTCATCCTCAGAGTCAAAAATTGCTTACCATATCGAAGAACTACAGCATTGAAGTGTTCAATCTCAACCTCACCCACTCACATTCTCTCTGTAAATCGAAATATTTTGTCGATGCATGTGATCTTGCAGTAGACACCAAAGGGATGGTGTATGTACTGACCATCAAGCATGGGATACACAAATTCTCGTTCAATTTAAGACAACACTTCTCTACTATCGAAGTCAATGACCAGCTTTGTCTAAAGAGTATCTGCGTTGACAATTATGGCAATATCTATGTTACCAATGTGAGCGCCATTGAAAAGTCAGTAATCATGCTCACTGCAGAGGGCGAGTGTGTAACAAAGTTTGGCAATCAAGGACGTAAAGTTCATGGAATATCTGTCAACAATACCGGAGACTTGTTCGTGTGTTGCTACAATTCAGGAGAACTTGTGGTTTATAGAGCCTAAACTAACTCTCTGTGGAGCTATTGTTCACAGATGATAACATTGTAGTAGCATTTAAATTTGTAGTATTTTATCACAATTTATACTATGAAAGGTGTGAAAGGTTCGTGTGTACCAGTATACCAAATACGGATGTGCAGCATTGCTACAATGTAGACGGTATACTACTGTGTAATCTATACTATTGTTAGTCTTCCATAAAATAATATCAATGAACTTACATCATGCAATTTAGTGTCGTTACTTACCCGGAGATCTAGAGAGCAAAGTCATGGAACCCTTCTTGTGGACACCTCTAAAATAAAGGACATCCACTAATTCACTCCTTATGAATAATATCAGTGAACGTAGTAAGAGTATGGATTCCGAAAGTTGTAGACTTCTGTATACATCAGACCCCATTTGGAGTATGCCTGTCAAGTCTGGGACCCTCATTTGAAAAAGGATTGAAGCTCTTGAGGCAGTTCAAAGATTTGCACTTAGGGCTTGTTGCAAAAGATGGGATGCACCATATGACATACTATTGACTGAAAATAGAGAGCCATCTCTTTTGGACAGAAGAGCACACATGAAGCTATGTACTACGTATAAGATTATAAAAACTCTTATTAACTTCCCCAATGCACCTGCTGAGTTCAAGAGGTTCCCTTCTTCTTCAAGGTACCTGCATCCTCTCACCCTGCTTGATCATCAGTCTAAAGCTAACTCGTTCTCTGGTTACTTTTCCTTCTACTTGTAAAGCTTCGTTGAATACTCTTAATTTTGATATTACAAGAAAGAAAAAAGATTTCTTACGAAATCAAAAGGATGTAGGGATGGAGATGCACTGAAGAAATCTGCCACTGGTCCACAATGTAAACCAACAAGCTATAGATAACAAGGAATGGTAACACATATACGATTGACTGGATCATAATAGACCATCATCCCTACATCAGTGGCTGCAGTTCAAGTTAGTTATAGCTAGCCGGCTGTTGAAGAACATACATGCATGCATGCATGGCTTGCATTAAATTAGTCTTTATTATTTTTTGTGATGAATTAAGTTTGCATGATGGCTGATTATCTCATAATTTTTACAGCCACTGATGTAGGGATGATGGTCTATTATGATCCAGTCAATCGTATATGTGTTACCATTCCTTGTTATCTATAGCTTGTTAGTTTACATTGTGGACCAGTGGCAGATTTCTTCAGTGCATCTCCATCCCTACATCCTTTTGATTTCGTAAGAAATCTTTTTTCTTTCTTGTTTGTGTCCTTTTTTCTTAAAATTTATTTATTCACGGATTATTTTTTTCTATTAATATTAAAATTACTTATTATCAAAGTTTCTTATTAAGAAAAATAATTTTATTGTTAACATGTTTCTATTATAAGCTATGAAGATATTGGTTCATCAATTACTGCATGCATCAGTGCATGGACACCGTGCCGCACCGCACTAGCTCAATATACTCCAGCCGTAGTTCGTAGTATCATAGCTTATGAGAAATATGGCTTAATCAATAAGTTTATTGACAGGGCGGGGACTAAAAGTCAACCTCATAATCACTTTCATTATCCGACTTCATACTCAAGTGTCATTATTCCAAGTTCATTGAATTTCATCTTGTGAGTCTTGTTGCCATGGATATGGGAGCGGTCTTCAGTCACGTGAGGTACAATTTTTCCTGTCCGTTAAAATAGCAATTGCTGTTCTGAGGTAAGATCGATCGCCATGGACGATGTCATTGTGCTAGCCTACTAATCATTCATGTGGCAAATCAGCATCCAGGAAAACCGTTGCAGAGTGCATTGTTCAATAATGTTCTGTACGTTTGTGGGCCGCAAAGACTGGTCCATTTAATTTTACCGTTTCAGTGAAACGCGTCGATTTCTCGCTCCGACAATTCGGAGAAAACAGCCACATTCAAAACCCTAAGTGTATAAATCGATTCTGAAATTTTCTTATAGAGAGACTGAGATGCAGTAACTAAAGTGACCGAAACTTCGATGATTGTCAGTTATAATAATTTATTATTAAAATTATTTTTATTAAAAAGATTATCATAAATATTAAGTTAAGAAGCTATTGTGTTGGATCAATCAATGTCATTAGTATCATCACCTGCAACAATAAAAAAATAAGTCAGTCAATCAATTGCAAATTGTAGTTATTCTAGTACCTTTAGTTCATCTTTGGAAAAACTATGAGACTGTCTCAGTTTCTCCAAATGTGACGTTAGGAATTTTAAACCAGCAGCCACAATGGATACTTAGCCACTCTACCAACGACAAGGTGCAGTCTCACAGAGTGGAAAAATTATTTGGTCTTATATAAAGACCACGCACATATACTAGTGCGATTGAACCATCTGTAAGAGACAATAATGTAATAATCATGTGCACAGATAGCGAAGCATACAGACAACACTATACTTCACATGTTGTTGACAAGGATTGGCTCTCAAAAATTTGATTGAATGGTGTCCACTGGGCGAGTGTGTACATTCATGTGCACACAATTATGCACATGCATACCGGGAACATGACAACCTCTTTTTTATGAACACACTCAAGCTCAGCTGATCATTGGTTGGAGGACAAGGTGGAGTTATAGCAGAGGAGCACTGGTCATTTATCAATACTGATACCCGGTATTAACACCTCACAGCGAACATGTCACCCCAATAACTCCACATATGGTGCTCTATAGGGGTGAACCACCAGTGGTCGACCAAATCAAATGCATGATTGATGGAGAACAGAAACTTTTAGCATGCTCATCCGTCACTCTGTACAGAGCTCAATACATTTCACTTTACATGGTAATGTAGAACATGACTATACAGTTGGAGATAATGTTCTAAGGACAACATCATAATGCCCAGGGAGATATCTCAAATACATTGCTCTTTGTGTTCTGTCATCGGGCAAGGTTCTATCAACAGAATGTGGACTAAACCTGTACCAATTTTGATCTTGTGTACTGTAGGTAAAAATGCACGTGTTGATGAGATGAGATAAGGTTATTATCTCAATGTCAGAGCCCCAAGTCTTATTTTGATTCATTTTAGTACGCTCTATGTACTGTTGTACACTTGAGTAACCTGCAAACAAATCATACTGGTGAGCATACAACAGATAGGAGATTGCTACCATATGATCTAATATAGCTTGGCGTACTGCCATGTGCTGAGCTTGTGAACCAGTGATCACATATGAAAAGGAACGGAACATACAGTTCCCATCACCAACTATGTCTTTAGTATGGTTGTGATCAGGTGGAGTGAGAGGCACACTAGCACCACCACCTCTATGTCTGGGTGGTGGATGATGGTGTTCTAGACCAAGAGTAGCGCAAGCGTTTTGTTGCCAATCTAAGTCTACAGGATAGTAGTTGTACGGCCATCTTTGTGTACGTGCTGGATCAAATGACCCTGTAATTAAGCAATCATCATTTTGTGTACTAGCAGTAGTGTGAAGTTGCTTGTTAGGAGCACTACTATTACAAGCTCTTTTGGCTGGTTTAGCAGTTTGAACAGGCACAGATCGTTTACGCTGAGTGCCCAGGGTGCTAACAGGTGCTGTTTGTTGCTTGGTAGCGGTTTGTGAGCATTTTATTTTCTTGCTGGGAACAACCACAGTATCTACTTGGTCAGTATCAGGTTTTCCAACAAGCTTACGTTTAGAAGCCTGTTGAACAGGAATGGTGTACAGAGGAAGATCAGGTCTATACATTTTACGTAGACGATTATACTCCTCTAAAGATTGATTGCTGACTATAATGGACTTTGGATCAAATGAGAGGAGATGCAAGCCCGTGAGTGATCTTACTCTTGACAAAGCAACATAAGCCATTGCAGCACAAAAAACTTTGTCCGACAGATCAATAATGGCATGGTTCAGGGACAATCCCTGTGACTTGTGTATAGTAACA
This sequence comes from Haliclona indistincta, assembly GCA_964017065.1. NCBI lineage: Eukaryota > Metazoa > Porifera > Demospongiae > Haplosclerida > Chalinidae > Haliclona > Haliclona indistincta. Next base: position 2,606,156 of record OZ024789.1, read on the forward strand.
GCATATGCCAAAATCAACGGAAATTGTTCTCGACGAACATAGTAGTTTTTCATAACAACGAATCTGCTCTTGACCCTTTCAACCTGATATGGGCTGGTCAGGTGATCAAATTGTACAGTTACAAATTGTTTAGTTATTGCAGTAACTGTACCCAATGAACCATTGACTAGACCTTTCTTTGTGTCAACGTTACGGCGTAACATAACACGTGCTCCAATAGCTAACACTAGAATACTTTGCAGTCCTCCAGTCATGTTGCAATCATGGTTTAATTTATGGAGCTGTTTGTCAGCAGTTTTTGTCCACTTAAGTTTACTGACAGTTTCGTCAACATCATCAGTACATTCTAGTTCGAATGATTTACCAGGAAGAGATTTGAGCATTTTATTGTTTAGCTCGTCACATTGCTTGCGAGTAGGAAAAAACGTTACTACCATTATTCCTTGTTCTTGCAACTCAGCAATTTTCTCAGTCAATGAGCAAGTAAACACTCTTGATTGGAGAGTGCTAATGGTGGAGCTTGTAACTTCACCAATTCTAATACCATTAAGCAGCATTGCATAGTCTTTATCACCTTTCTGGCGCTCATTGATGGTTAGCTCATCGTATACAACAGTTTCTTCCCAAATATCGGGAGAGGTTGCACAGCCTATTCTGTACTTGACTACAGTGTCAGGTACAGGTGAAAATACTGGTTGACCACCAACAGGCTCAAGTTGAAGCAAATCACCGAATACAATCATATTTCGTGCTCCAAAGTAGTCAACACCTCCATATAGCTCATTCAAGCGTAGATGAATGTATGCTAGATTGAGGCTACTAACCATTGAAATTTCATCTACAATGAATAATTTCACATTACGCAGAGCTGTTTTCATCACTTTGTGTGCAGCTTTTGGTAAAGACCAATGAACGGCTGACCTACCCCCGTGCTGGACAGGTAGCTGAAATAACCGGTGGATAGTCATGCCACCAACATTAAACGCAGCTAAACCTGTTGGTGCAGTTATGGCACATGAGCAATCAGTACTAGGCCACAGTTGAGCTACAAATGCTTTGATTGTCTCGATAAGAAATGATTTACCTGTTCCAGCGACACCTGTGACAAACATGCACAATGGAGGTAAGTCACAAGAACAATCATTTGTTTCATGTTGTTGCACATGTATCATATGCTCTTTGACTTTGTCAAATATTCGCCTCTGATCTGCATTCAACATGTTGGTCCTATCGGAAAGACTAAGCGTGTCTTCACACTTAGTGACCATGCTTACAGCATCCTGCATTGCAGCAACTGCTTCACAGATTAGCTGTGGCTCACTATCAACCTTTTGCTCTGGACAATCAGATTGTCTGGCTTCATTGATTAGTTTAACACTACGATTACATTCAAGCATCTGCTGTAATCGAGTGTGGTGAGTCAAGCAACGGTGTTCACCAGTGTCAGGAAAATGACGATTAAATGCTTCTTCAGCAGTTTCGTCTTCTAGTAAAAGCTCACTCTCATTTCGGAAAGGCACAAAAAGCATGATTAGAGAATAGTAATAATCTTCTTTCTGATTTTCATTTCTCAAATCATATAACTTGTGATTGGGTAACACAGGTTTGCCGCGCCTTTTGAATTCAGTTTGTTTCACGCCTTTGACAATAGTGTGATACCAACTATAATTAGCGACAATGTCGTAAAGACACACGTCCTCAAGCTTATCAGGACGATTGGGATAGTATGTGTCTACAAGATTCGACTCAAATAAATCCTCACTATCAGGATCTGATTTTGAAAGCTCCGTCAAAGCTGCGTGACTTTTGAGTCGTCTATTTCGTTTGTGAGGCATAGATACATTTACAAACTGTATCGCTTCCGATTTTTCAGTCAAGTGGTCACCCAACAACAAGTCGGCAGCCTCATACAAACCACACTCTCGTGAGCTCAAAGCTTTCATTCCAAATTTGTAGAGCTTGCTATAAATGCTCTTACTGTCTTGGATTTCTCTCCAAATGTCTTGCATGTTGCTTCTTTCTGCTTTAGTGACATACCCACTAACGTAATGAGCTAATGCAAGAGAAGACTCTGACACAAACTGTATGTCAATGTTAGCTTTCCACAATAACAGAATCAGAGGATTATAGTCATTCACTCTAACCTCTGACTCTGTTCGTGGAAGTTCGTAGATTTTCTTACGAGTTTTAAGAGAGTCTTCTACAGAGTGCACAATACCTGTTTCACAAGCTGGACGAGGAAAGCCAAACTTACAGTAAGTTATGAACGTACTGCCGACCTTTCGTCTGCGCTTGCAATATGCACTACACTTATGCATTTGATATCTTGTGACGAGCTCATGCAATTCAGGACTGGTTTTCTTGTCAGGAATGTGACAAGTAACCCTTTCCTGGATCCATTTCAATACAACAGCAGAGTCATCACAGCCAATAACAGGTGCATCTTTTATCCACAACAGGACGTGGTAATGAGGTGCACCTCTGGCTTGATACTCCTTCTTCCAGTAGAAGTGCTCTACTTCACCCAATATCTGACCTTTACAAATGACAATGCGGAAGAAGGCATGAAATTTCTCAGAAAATTTTCGAGAAACCGATATAGGATCTTCTGTGCAAAGTCTTCCCATATCGTAACTTGGAGAGACATTGTTTACCTTCCTGAGGTAACGAGCCATGTCACTCCACTCATATTCAGCACAACTGAATGTGAGAAACAATGTTGGTGATCCCCAGTTACGCACCATGCACTTGAGATCACTCTTACGCTGCCACCAGTACTGTTTGCTACCGCGTACTGACTGAAGCATTGTGAAGAGGCTTGCTTCTAACCGTTCATCAGAGGCTTCAACCTTAGCTAGTAGCTGCTTAACAGACATAGCAACTCCTCGTGAGGAATGAAGGACATTGTAGACGCCGTTACCTACTTCACGTAGGGTTTTTTGATTCAGCAGATAAAATACATATGAGGCATCTTTGCGAAATCGCGAGTCTTTGTTATGCAAACGCTGTTTGACAAACTCGCTAAAGCTCAAAGTGATTTCTTTGTTGCGAGGATGATTCTCACCAAATTGCCCATTTGGGTAGAGTACAGGAAAGCACATAACATCCAAGTCTTTCAATCTACTGTGAATAGGTGCTTCTGTAACATTAACCAACTTGTATTGGTCTATGTCAGAAACAGTTGGAATCTGATTATCTAAATACCTAATAGTATAGGACTGATAACCAGCTATATCGTCAGCAGTAGCCTTATCTAGCATCTTAGTGGTTGCATTGTTAGCCACTTCGATTACTTTTTGTGTAGTTTCATCGAGGCTGTCTGCTTCTACTGACTTATAAAGTTTGTGAATCTCTTTCAGCTTTCTTATAGCTGCTTTCACACGTTCTATATTGACCAGTGAACGCCAGACAACATTAGTTTTTGTGGGTTTACCATTCACAACCATTCACAACTATGTACAACTCTGGTGATGCAACACCAGACTTTGCCGATCCTTCAACATTGGACAGCGTTTCACACGTTTTATTGAATGGTAAAGGCAGAAAAAATACACTACCCTTGCAAGCTTTCAATGAGTTGTACACAGGCACTTTGCAGGTGTATGTGCCTAATCTAACTACTGTCTGAAAGCATTTAGCAAGCTGAATGAACTGTTTGCTAAGGGCATCGAGTTTATCAAGCTCAGATGGAATGGGTACAGTTTCTAAACCATTTAAAACACATCGTGGTGGCAATAAATCGGCTTTGATTTTGGGTTTACAGTAGCTACACATATAGAGTGTTTCATCCTCGCCTGGAGGAGTGTGCTTCAGTATATAGTCTACTAGCTCTGACCCAATGTCCGAATCAAAATGCTTTGAGAAGTTGGCTTTTGTGACAGATTTTCTCTGAAACAAGCATTGACAGCTACAACACACGTTTTCCGCATCGTCATTCCACTCTTTCTCAAGTTGGGATATGACTAAAGCATGCTGTAACTGCAAGGTGGTTTCTAAGTTGAGCACTCAAAAAACGAGTTGTTTATTGAGGAGCCTTCCCCGTCAACACAATCATTAGTTGTTAGCAACTCGTCAAAGCTTTTCTCAGTTGCACAAAGTAAATGCTTGAAATCACCTTCGCCTAGGGCACGATCAATGCCAGCAAGGGATTCGTGACTTGCCTTTGCACGATATACTCGACGCATAAACGTTCTCAGTACTTTATGATGTGCTGAAGCTGCTCGTAAAATACGAAGCTCACTATTACACATACTACCAGTTTGATGACATGCCAGAGAATGACCAATCATTTGGCGTTCATTTGGGCAGTCATCGCATGATTGTAATGCTTGTCGTAACTCATGCATTGGAAGAGTAAAGGCATTCTTTATTCTAACAATTGCATTGACTTCATCATCAGTGATCGGCTTACAATCACTGGTACACGGCATTTCATCACGAGGCTGGCTGGAAGGATCAATACGATCAGGCACATCTGAATCATCATCATCCTTTACATACGATGCTTCATAGAAGTATGGATCACATGAGTTTTTGTGATGAATGCCTTCACCAAAATCATCTCTGCTTTTCATGCTCTTTGCATTGATACTTTTAGCAGATTTAATCAATTCAGCAGCATATTCCTTACGCTTCTTTAAGGCCTCGTGAACCAGCCTACGAGCTGCTATTCTACATGCAACACGATAAGAGATTCTAGCCAATCGCTTTGCTATAGGCTGCTCTTTAAAAGCTTTCGTAACTTCGGTTCTTGCTTTACGATTTGCTAGCAATTCCCTCATTACTTCATTAATGTACATTTCCTTTACACTAGATTTTGGAGGAGACAAATAGTATTTGATTCTCCTAGTGTGGGAAATGATTTCTTTGTGTTTAGCATAGTACGCCATACAAGCTTGTGTCTTAACCTTCGTGTTTTTGAGATACCAAACACGTGATGACACTTTCTTTTGATGCGAACTATTACGGTACTTTGCCCTACGTTGTGCTTTGATTTTATCTGATTTACTATGGTACCTGGACAAAGCAGCAACCTTCTTGGCAGTTGAATCTTTCAAATAAGCCTGCTTTGCAGCAATCTTTGACGCCATTTTTTTAGTCTCCGGGTTTTTTTCATAAGCGTGCTTTGAAGCAATCTTTGACGCCATTTTTTTAGTCTCCGGGTTTTTTTCATAAGCGTGCTTTGCAGCAATCTTTGACGCCAATTTCTTAAGCTGAGGATTCTTGTCATAAGCTTGCTTTGCAGCAATCCTTGACACCAATTTCTTAAGCTGAGGATTTTTGTCATACGCCTTCTTCGAAGCAATTTTAGATGCTGCTTTCTTAGACTCAGAATTGATATCATATGCTTCCTTTCTCTCAGCTAGTATTTTATATCTATTCTCTCCATAACGTTGCTGATCGTAAGTGTGTTTTCTACGTGTTTTACTAGGCATGATTACTATACAAGAACTAACCTTTTCAAAACAATTATTGAACTTACAACTTTCTTCAGTGACAGATCGAGACACGAGACGACGCACCCAAAACCAAATCCAAACTTCGGTGAGGCAAAAGTAGAATCAACAGTCGCAATCTTCTGAAATGGACGGACTCTCACGGACAGGTAGAGCAGTAGAAACACAAGAGCGGACAGCAAAAGTGGAAGCCACTCAAAGACAACATGTGCGCGCTCACGTTACATCACGTGCGGATTTTAAATGGCGTCATACACATTGCTAGCTACAGCTCGTGATCGTGAAGTCCGCTAGAATAAAACTTTCATTTCGCTAAAAACTAAGTTCAAACGGCACATGCCAGAAGAATTTCAAGACTATTCGTGGGTGTTTAGCCAAGCACAGTATTCGTGTTAAGGCGCTAGACGAGTGGAAGAAAGAAAGAAAGAAAGAAAGAAAGAAAGAAAGAAAGAAAGAAAACGAAGATGACGAAACTCGATTTTCACCGTTTCCAGGTTCGTCACTTTAGTAACAATCTCGAGCGATCTCCTTGCTACTGTAAGATGGGGCAACGCCAGAGAGCAGATCTAAGTGTCTTTGGACGTATAAAATTCATCACCAGGCGAAATATCAGCGTTTGAACGCTAATACATGTATGTAGCCGCCATCTTGTTTTCTTGACCATCCCTACATAGGGAGACACTACCGTGTCTCCCTAATAAGTACCTCAACTCTTTCTCATCATTAATTTTAAGAATTGAACTAAACCTAATTAATTTTTCTTTCTTTCTTTATTCCTATTTGGGTGCATGCCTTGTGTTAGCATGTGTATATTGCTATTGTGTGTGTCCGTGCAATTTGCTAAATTATTATCAAAAAGATGACGAAACTCGATTTTCAGCGTTTCCAGGTTCGTCACTTTAGTAGCAATCTCCTTGCTACTGCAAGATGGAGCAACAACGCCAGAGAGCAGATTTAAGTGTCTTTGGACGGCTAAATATCAGCGTTTGCAGCACGCTAATACATTGTATGTAGCCGCCATCTTGCTTTTCCGTGCATCCCTCATAGGGAGGCACTACCGTGCCTCCCCAATAGTGTACCACGCCTGCAACTATTAACACGAGGATACTATTAACACACGTAGCAGATCTGAGTCTCTAGTACAAGTATAGCGGCTATTATGCCGTGGAAAGCGCTCAAAGCAGTGCCCCATTCTCGGCTTTGGGCACTGTGCGCTTGGGCAACTGCACTCGTCGTCATCCTGTCCAGCATGAACGTGCACTGTCAGAGCAGTCCTGCAGGTGACGAACAAGACGTCGACTGTACCACGCTACTCGATGAGTGTACTCGAATCAGCACTAGCTCCAGAATTTACGACGAGTCGACCGATATAACACAGTGTATTTGCAATACAAACAAGGTAATAATAATTATTTTTAAAATTAACAATAGCTATATAGGCAGTTCAGTGTCTGCATGGGCAGCTCAGCATTATAGTAGCTTTGTTGTGTCTTCTTGACCAATACCGTGGGTTGGATGGCTTTTCGCTAGTATGCAAACATCATTGTGGGCGGGCCGATAATGGTACATAATAAAATCTCCCTTATCATACTCCAACAGACAAATTGCACATGTCCTGCTCTTTTCTCACAATTGTTCACTTCCGGCGACACAGCAGCCACTGATCGTCAATTTGTCTACCAATTTTACCCCACATTGTCTGGTGAAGTGATAATCCGATCCACGTCAGTACAAGAGAACATCACCTCCGAAAATATAGTAAGAGTGAAAAAGTTGCAACATGTATGATCATTATTATTCTATTATAGTTGGACAACAACAACGGTTCAACATTGTTAGCACTGCAATTAGATTCTTGCTCAAAGATTACAGTATTGTTGGAACAACAATCTTCTCTTATAAGCAATGCTACCATTTGTATTGGAGCAGGTTTGTGTGCATACCTCTGTGTACTGCTATACCTTACATTCTAATGAATCAGGTTTTGCTGGTCCACCTACCAACATACATACAACATTCATTGCAGACTGTGAGGCGTCAGACCAGGATGCAGCCAACATTACTATCACATGGCAGAGACCAGACAGTGAGTGCAAGCTGGTGAAACTTAGCAACGCAACAACCATCATTCTCAATGCTAGATTTTGATCAGCTGGAAAGCTATAGGCTAGAAGCACTACCAGAAGTAAACTCAGGATGCACATCAGGAATAAGCATTATCATTGATAATATCAGCTCGGTAGGTCTGGCACAGCATAAAGTGCATATCATGCATGTGCATAGCAGCATCAGTGAAGGCTATAATATACGTCTGTTTCAGTGCAAGCAAGGGCTAATAAACTGATGTTATGTTTGTCTGGTTCTCCATAGAGTACAACAGAGTACACTATGAGTATCAAAAACAGTGATCCTTATCCTCGACTGCGTTGTGATTACAACATTATGGTAAACAGTACCAAAATAATAATTATTACATGATGCATGATTTCTCAGGTGATTTCAAATTCATTACAAGATGGGTTTACTAGTTCATCGATGGTCCACAGAATGAATACAAGACCTTATATTGAAGAATCATGCAGTGGTATATTCGACTATTCTATGGCTACATATAATTACACTGTCATGTGGTCACTGCTACCAAACGATTGCCCAAACAGATTCATTGTTCCATTATACTCTGTCACACTTGAACACGACAGCGGGTTTGGAGAGCTTGACTTACAATCAACCATAGTGAGTTTAATACATTAAGTTGATTGGATGCTATATAGTATGATACTCCCTGAACAGGTCCATCCACCTTCAGACTTTGCTTATACAGTATCAGGGATAGTTCCACTAGGTGATGAAGATTATCAATTTCTAGTGAGTTGATTCAGACTGACATCAAAATTGAGTTCATTCACTTGAGTTTTGATCACAGATTATTCCGTCAAATTTTTCAACTACCCCACGGACATGTAATGTGAAAGCTCGTCCATTTCCTCCTTCTCCTCTCACTAACGTCACTGCAAAATGGCTTCCATTGCCTGATGTGGATGGATACATACTCTCAGTTCACTGGGACAGCCCAGAGCAGCCAGTCGGTGTACTCAAAGAGTATGATTTGTGGATTGGACGGCAATCTCTATCACCAAATGCGAATCCTCAAGTAGAAGCAGGTCTCAGTGTTACGCAAGTACCTCAAATACCGGTGATTCAATTACCTAGTACCATTCTACCAGTGCTTGATCTCTCATGTCTAGGCACAGGATCAGGCGTACAATGACTCGGGCACAATATACAACCGACTGTTTGGTGTTGAAGTATTACACATACAAGTTAGAAAGATTAAGCAGGAAGTGATTAACTGCATGTATACATGTATGTGTTGTGATGAGAGCCACAAATGAAATATGTGAGCTCACTACTCCACCTTGTTTCAGTGACTGGAGTGAGGCAGTGATTCTACCAGTGCCTATGCCTCCTCAACCAACAACACTGTTTCCTACACACGATATAACAACATCTGTGACTACACCATCACCAATGACAAGCTGTAAGAGACACAGCAATGCCTTTATACCCCCCTTTATCTCTTGATATGACTATCCTTTTGAATAGTTCCATCACAGGGATACAGCCTGCCTTCCTTTGTGTATGGATTCATAGTTGCCTGCGTGGTAGTGCTATTCATTATAGGATTCCTATGTTCTGTTATGGTGATATTGTGCCGTAGTTATCGCAGAAAAAATCGGTATCTTGCTAGCTTCAAAGTGAGCCTAATGCATTACCAGACACTAATAGCGATTGACACCTTCTAAACAATACAGGACGCCAATGACAACCCAATGTACACAAGAAGAGAAACGGATAAACTAAATTTGCCATTGTTTGATGGTCCAGTATTCGATGACTGGGAGATACCAGCTTGTGATGTCATCATTAATGATCAAGTAGGTGAAGGATGTTTTGGAGAAGTCTACAAAGGAATGATCAAGGGCACCATCAATAATTCAAAAGTGCCTGCTTCACTAAAGAATATAATCTGTCCAACTGTTGCAATCAAGATACTGAAACGTAAGAGATACACCTGTCTATATCAATGTTTCATTCTTATCGTTCAGCTACAGCTAGTGGTTTAGAGAGAAATGATTTTCTCCGAGAAATTGAAACTTTAAAGACTGTCTCAGAGGGGAACAATCCTCATGTTGTGAATCTCATGGGCTGTGTCACAATACAGGAGCCACTTTGTCTAATCACTGAGTTTGTCAAGCACGGCAACTTGCTCGGCTACTTGCGCAACATCAGGGGTTTGGTGAGTAGGTAGCGTTTGGGTGTTCTGTTGCAAAAATATTTTATTAGAGAATAGACGAGAACCAAGAATAAGAAAGTATAAGAGAACATGCTTCTCAATGCTTCTAACTCTTAACCACCAGTGGGTACACGCAGTTAGCACCTAGAATACTACTAACCACTAAACCTGAACTAGGGTGTAACTATTCACTGGACTGGACTACTGGACTCATGAATAATGTAATTTTAAAACATAACTAAGCATTCTAGAATAGTAATGAGGAAAGAATGGCTCTGTGCTGATATCAAGGAGGTTGATAACTAAAATATAGAAGTTAAGATGGCTGTTTGTTTACTGTTTGCTGATAGAAACTCACTATACTATTACCAAAATCCATAACTATAGTACATGTAGCCGGTAGTTAGGAGCATCGGGAACAATAATCCTTAAGTATGACTGCTAAGACATAAAAGGTTATCTCATTCCCTGCCAAATTTTCGCAACGCAGAAACGCAATGGAACGATTTTCGCAGTTTTGTTCCGTTGCATTTCCGCGTTGTGAAAATTTGGCAGGGAACAAGGCTAGCGATGAACTAGCTAATACGAACCTCTGAAATACGGACTATATAATGGACTCTATAGTGCTGCGCAGGAATACGACGTGTTTATGTGCATTTTCACCAGACCTTGAAGTGCTGACCATGACACCTATAGTAACAATAACCATAACACCTTTTATGGATGTCCAGATTTGCGAGGCTCCACTGTATTGTCGCCGTTGGCAGTTAATACCAGTGGAACAACATTTATAATTAAGGAATCATTCCCAGGGACTTGTTTATCGGCAAAAGCTAAGTATTTATAAACTGGCATTTAGCTACGTATTCCATACACCTCCTTGATGTCAACACAGTGCTATTCTGTCCTAATTTTTATTCTAGAAGGCATAATACATGTGTATTATGTTTAAAACTTACATTATTCAGTCCAGTCCTGTAGTCCAGTCCAGTAGTAGTCCAGTCTAGTGAATATTTACACCCTTTGTGATCATCCTAAATTGTACAATGATTAACCCTTTAGGTGTATGAACAACTAACGGAACAGGCATACCAATATCAACAGGTAGACAAGTGTTCTCTAGTATGAACAGCTAGTGATACTTCTCTGCATGCAGGTTCCTCTAATGAATGAAGCATCAGTAGGCGAATACAAGGACATCAAGCAACTCAGTGTACATCCTAGTAGTGACAATCCATATGCAGAGCTAGGCAAGATAGACTGTGTAAATCTCCTCTCATTTGCTTATCAAATTGCCTCTGGAATGGTGAATCTATTAAAGTTACCATGCAGTCATACAGTATATTGTTCTTGCTGCAGGAATATCTCTCAAGTCTGGGAATTATTCATTGTGATCTTGCTTGTCGTAATATTCTTGTTGGAGAAGGAAAATCCCTGAAAATATCCGACTTTGGTATATCTCGACTTCTCACGGCAAATGATGTTTATGTTAAGAGCAGTAGAGGACATCAGCCATGGAAATGGATGGCAATTGAGTCTATCACTAAAAGGGAGTTCACCTCAGCCTCAGATGTGTGGGCATATGGTGTTGTGCTGTGGGAGATAGCTACATTAGGTGAGGGCAGTACGTACAGCAGTTTAATTACTCCTTGCTATAGCCGCAAAAGCATAAAGCGTGATCCGCGCCTTATTTGAAAGGTTTATTTCATTGCGTGATTCAGGTTGAACACGGTTTACACTCTATGGTTGACTCTTAATTTTAGGTTACAGGAAGTAGTGAAACCGCTGTATTCAGTAGAAAAATTGTCAACGACACTAATTATTCATTCAAAACAGGTGGATTCCCCTATCCAACAGTATCAAACCGTGATTTGTTGAACCACCTCAGGAATGGATTCAGACTGGAAAAAACAGAAAACTGTTCTTCTGAAGTGTGAGTGGTATTATATAACGCCTACTTGGTTCATGCTCTGCATAGTATTGGTACTGTCATGTAGCTTAAATGATGTGACACAGCACAAGCCGCGCCCCTGAAGTGCATGTCTTATATTAATATGAGCCATCACACTCACAGGTATGATATCATGACACTATGCTGGAGAGAGGCACCAAAGGAGCGACCTTCCTTCTCAATCTTACGAGCCAAATTTGACTCTCTCATCTCTTCTCAGCCAAACTTCTTGCCCTACATTGATCTTGAGATTGATGCTGCCAAACCATACTACCTCAATATTCCAACTAATGGAGACAGTTCCAGCTGCTCAGAAATGAACGGAAGAGGGAAGATGGAGATAACTTCCTAAAATCATGCTCACGGCATTCCCAAACAAGAAAATGTTGAAAACCCAACTAGAACAGTAAGCAACAGCCACTTCATCTGCTCCATGGAACAGCCATCCTCTTTGACTGACCATTTTAATAAATTATTTTGATATATTTTTAAGACGAGCTCAAGTACAACAAGAAAATAAAAAAGATTTCTAACGAAATCAAACGGACGCAGAAATCTGCTACCGGTCCACAATGTAAACTAAAAAGGACCAGTAGCAGTAGCATGGAATGGTAACGTGGTTGACTCAGTGCTACCAGACCATAGATCCCTACATCAGTGGCTGTACATAAGATTTTGATTATACAATATTTTGACACAAGCTACAGTCAGCCACAACAGCCACTCAGCATAGGGATCTATGGTTTGGCAGCACTGAGTCAATTGTGTTACCATTCCATGCTAGTTCCTTGTAGGTTTACATGTGGACCAGTAGCAGATTTCTGCATCCCTACATCCTTTTGAGAACTCTTTTTTTATTTTCTTGTTTGTGTCCTTTGTTCTTTTTCAGTGAGTTTCAAATTTTTGGTGCAGTTCGAATTCGGAAAGATCACGTATCTCTTTGTTTCCACCATTAGTAGGTTTGCTGTTGTTGATAATTGCTTTTTTACTTGTAGCTCATGTTATCTGAAAAAATATGGCGTCGAACACTACTGTTCGTGATTGTAAATTCGTCAAATTTATTGATCGTCCTTTCGCTAAAAACTAAGTTCAAAAGGCACCTGCCAGGAGAATTTCATGACTTTTTGTGAGTGTTTTGGTCTCGGCACTGCTACAACCCTCTCTCACCAGCTGCTGCCTTCAGTATCAGAAAAAAATCGTGGGATATTTATTACACGTAGTGTTTTGCAAGTAATGAACAGGCTTTTGCAATTTAACTATTGTGAAAAATAAATTTTTCTATTAAAAACTTTTGTAGAAAAGCAACAAGCAGTCTTTTTAAGTTGTAAGAATAATTCTAATGAAACAATACTCGATTATTCAATTGACTTTGTGTTGTTTATTATCTAGGTTAGCTAGTTAAAGCATGTCGTCAAAAAATTCAGACTACATATGTCCATAATCATGATACAATTACAGAAGTGCTTTAGCAATTTATTTTTTCTAATTGAGTTCATAGGGCTTTGCATTGCAACAATTAAAACACCACAAAACCCTGTAAAACAACTATGGCATCATTGGTCTATAGTCAACTGGCTTCAACAATAAAGGTTACTTTACATAGAATCTGACTTCTATCATCGATTCAATTACACAATGTATGTCAGCTAGTTGGCTTGTGTGGTGAAAGCAATTCCGATTAAACATTGTTCACATAATATTGAATAATTGAAATTCTTGACATCACCATACCTGTAGATTCAACAAGCAGCTATGTATCTTAAGTCATCAAACAGCTAGCCCAGGTCATCAAATAGCTAGCCCAAGTCATCAAACAGCTAGCCCAAGTCATCAAACAGTCATCTAACAACTAGCACAAGTCTTCTCAATGTGTTGATTGGTGTCCAAGTAGTATGCTTTTATGCCCATTTTTTTCTAATAAAGCTTGCAAGCTAACCTTCCCATTTGTGTCCCAACATGAAATTTGGTATAGAAATAGCTAATAGACTACGATTAAATCGCATCAATTTAAAATGAAAATTGAAGAAGCGTATTTAAAAAAAATCAAAGATCAAAGTTTGTGGGCGTGGCTAAATAGTTACGAAATGCGATGCACTATGTGCTGCACGTCATATGAAAGAGCATTTATTCAGCTTCAGTTTGATGTCTTTAGTTAGAATTGCTGATAGGACAAAAAAAGACGAAGTTATAAATAGTTAAACAGCAAGTAGTACGTAGGAAATATCGTCGAAAATGCAACCAGGAGTTTAAAAGAAACCATACAAGGTATCAAGCTGAAACTTGTTATGGAATCATATGACCATGAGAGGTTCAACAATACCAAGTTTCTTGAAAATCCCAGAGGGTCATGCCAAAAAGTTGTTGAAATGATATGGAATGACCCACACGTGTGTGGGCATGTCATGTGCATATTTCCTGTCAAGTAATATATGGACCAGGGATCGAGTGAAAGAAGTGTATCCCTTATGAGGTCGCTGCAAGTGGTGGGATTCCATTATGAGGTATAGAGACGCAACCTGAATGGTCAACATCACTTAGCTGTGGTCTCAACTAATGTAAACTATACCATATTTGACTATGATTGCATGCATGCAATCTTAAAATTAACTGATAATTATTATCAGTTAAGAGTATCAGCTGTCTACTGATAACTGATAAATAATCAGCAGACAGCTGATAATTATTATTTGCCTTTTTTGGCATGGTTTGCGACTATACATACTTGTCGGCAAGCTAGAAGCCCAGGTCACATTTCCTGTGTGTTTGGATCGCTATTTTGATAAATCTCTGCTAGAGAGCCTGGGGACGAGGCTATAAATTACACACTTTTACAATGGCTACAGCTAATGCAATCTCCTCTGCTACTTCTCTCAACAAAGAAGCTGTTGTCAGCAAGCTAGATGCTCAGCTCACATGTCCGGTGTGTCTGGATCGTTATGTTGATCCTCGTGTCCTAACCTGCCATCACAGCTTCTGTAAGAACTGCATTGACTCCATTCCACAAGAAAGAGAGCAAGGAAGGCTTGTGGTAAAGTGCCCCTGCTGTCGTGAGTCTACTCAGCTGAGTGAGAAAGGAGCATCTGCTGTACCTGTTGCCTTCCACATCATCAACTTGCTGGAAATTGATGAGATGCTGAAGAAGACTCCTGCAGTAAGTAATCCACACCTTAATACTACTGACAAAGTGTATAGGTGCCCTATGCACAATCGATCGCTTGAATTTTACTGTGAAACTTGTGATGATTTTATCTGCTTCAAATGTGGCACAGAATCTCACCAGCAATGTCAGTACGATGAATTTGCTAAGCATAAGAAGGAGATAAAATCATGTCTTGGACCATTGAGAAAGCGAATACAAGAGGTTACTGACAAGTTAGCTCTTTTTGATGTGACAGAGAAAAATATCAAAGATCAGAACGAAACTGTGAAGGAAGATATCGTTCAAACGATACAAGAGATAGCAAATAATCTTCAAAGGTCGAAAGAATTTCTTCTTGAGCAAGCTGATAGAGCTACTCGCCAAAAACTGCAACTTAATTCACTAGAACGTGAAAAAGCTGATATGTTTTTGACTGAGCTAAAGAGATGCAAGGAGTTTGTCGAGGAAGAACTAAATTTACGATCTCAATATCAGATCCAAGCAGCCAAAAAGAGCCTAGTCAAGCATATCTGGGAAACTTACTCAAAGGTAAAAATGAGCAAATTTGAGCCTAGTGGGAAGGCAGACACTAGCTTCATGGTCGATCGCACAGCCTATGCCTTTCCTATCGGTAGTGTTGTAAGCTCACTAAATTGTCAGATAGTTTGTGACTTGGCTTCAGTTAGTGTTCCATCGCAAGTATTTGCTGGATCTGGATAAATGACATGTGTTCCTATTTTGATGCCAATCTCAGTGTCACCTGAGCAAGTAACTACAAATTTTTCTCTTCAAGAGAATATCTTCCATTCACCTGTGATTCAGGTCGATGAAGGATATTTAGTGATTTGCCTGCAACCCAGAGCCACTGGTCTGCACGAATTGAGTGTGAGCATGAATGGAATTCCTTTAAAGAGTAGCCCGTTTTTGATACCTGTTCTACCATCTGCTGAGATGAGAGAACAAGGATTAGACGTGATGGCAAGTGGTCTGAAATGCCCCTACAACTCCGCGGTGACAGAAGATGGTCAATACATTATGGTCGTAGAGATGGAAGGCAGCCGAGTTACTATTCTCAATACAGCCGGGCAAGTGGTGCGACGAATTGGAAAGCATGGACAAGGTCCTGGAAAGTTTATAAATCCTCATTCTGTAGCTGTCTCTTCTAGTAATCACATCTTTGTGGCTGACCTCAACTCCATTCAGAAATTTTCATTCTCTGGATCGCATGTAGCAGCATTTCCTTTAAGCGTTCGAGGACTTGCTTTTCATCCAAGTGGACATTTGTTAACAATAGCAAAGAACTACAGAATTGAAGTGTTCAATCTTGACCTTAGCCACTCACACACTCTCTGTGAATCAAGGCAGTTTGTCGATGCTTGTGACCTTGCAGTGGACACCAAAGAGATGGTGTATTTGCTGACCATTAAGCATGGGATACACAAATTCTCATCTGATTTAAAGCATCACGTCTCTAGTATCGAAGTCGATAACCAATTTAATTCCTGTCTAATGGGTATCTGTGTTGACAATTCTGACAATATCTATGTTACTGATGTGAGTGGCATTGATAAACCAATAATCATGCTCACTGCAGACGGTGATGAATGTGAAGCAAAGTTTGGCAATCAAGGACGTAAAGTTCATGGAATATCTGTTAACAAGAGTGGAGACTTGTTTGTGTGTTGCTTCAATTCAGGAGAACTAGTGGTTTATAGAGCTTAAACAAACTTTTTATAGTAATTATGTAGTAAAGATTGTGTGGTTATCACATTAAAATATGTAAACAATTATGAAAGATGTAGTTGTGTATTATAGTGATTGTACATGTATGTACATTCTTCCAAAATAAAATGGATTTACTGTAAAGTGAAGCCAGTCTGATCTGCCTTGTAGACACTCATAATGGACACTAGCTCAGTGTGTGCTGTATGTCAGCAAAATAATTATAGTTGTTTGTTTTTGTTATAAGTAAGCAATAGTGTGACATCTGCATTAATATTAATATTATCATTCCACACTAACTTTCATGCATACCACAACAATTAATCTAATTTTGACCTTTTGAATACTCTTCTTAATGGAACCACTCTAACCCAAACACCCGCGGGGACCCACAAATAGTTTCTTGAGAGGTGACGGCCTGATCAGATGCTGCATGTGTCCACATTACAATACAGTACTGATAAGACTAATTGGGGCGAGCCTGAGCGAGCCCCACATTGATCGTGATGTAGGTCCCACGTCGCGGGGAACGTATCTATGTATGTGGCCGGGGGTAGCGTTAGTTCTCCAATGTTCCCGAGAACACGCCTATTATGACGTAATATTCACGTGGTGCGTAAAAATATATATCAAAAATTGATATTATCATGTCTGACGAAAGAACCTTTACTGCTCAACAACTGAGGACAGCACAGCGACCAACATTGGAGACACCTGAACAACACCCGAGTCAACTTTTACAAGACCAGAGGATTGCCAGAAAACGACGACGAGTAGAAGAGTCGCCCGATCAACGAGAGAGACGCCTGGAACGACAAAGGGAATACCAAAGGAACTACCGACAGAGACGGAAGATAGCAGCTACAACAGAGCAAACACTAGGTGATACAGCTACAGAAGAGCGCGCTGTCAAGCTACAGAAAAAGAGAGTGCGTGCGCGAGTAGCTAGGTCTGTAGAAAGTGCAGAACAAAGGGACACCAGGCTATTGAACATGAGAGTAAATGAGCGTGAAAATAGGTCTGTAGAAAGTGCAGAACAAAGGGACACCAGACTATTGAACATGAGAGTAAATGAGCGTGAAAATAGGTCTGTAGAAAGATATTGCTGATGCTTTATTATTAATTTTATTATGCTATTATCAAACTGTACAAAAATCAGCTCAGGCTCGCCCCTGCATTCTATGAATGTACTAGTAATACATCTACTAGTGTCATCAATCAGTATTGGAAACACATTGTTGACACAGGCTATTAATGTTAATAATCTAAATTATTGCAGTAGAAAAAGTTTCAAAAGAAAAAATTATTAAATGGATACTAGGAGTGAACAGGAGAGTGAAAGAGAAAACAAGCGGTATTCAATAAATTTTTATTAGAGATGATAATGTCACTTTCATAATAGCTTATGCATGAAAATAAACCATGGTATGTTGTGGCACAGGAAGCTAAGTATATCATAATGAATATTGCTCAGTAGACTATGAATTCTATCATGAGCGATCAGACCATAATAATAGATGAGACACGCCCATCTATAAACGCTGGAATATGGCTGCAGACTCCTTTGCAGCGCCCCGACCATTTACTTTCACAAGACAAGCCCTAAGCAGGCTAGATTCCCAGCTCACATGTCCTGTGTGTCTGGATCGCTATGTTGATCCTCGTGTCCTAACCTGCCATCACAGCTTCTGTAAGAACTGCATCAGCCGCATCCAAAAAGTAAGAGAGCAAGAAAAGGTCGTTATAAAGTGCCCCATCTGTCGTGAGTCTACTCCGTTGGGTGAGAATGAAGTATCTGCATTACCTGTTGCCTTCCTTATAAACAACTTGCTGGAGATAGACGGGATACTCAAGAAGCCTACACGTGAGCCACGCCCTAATGTCGCTGACAATGTGTGTAATGTATGCCCTAAGCATAATCGACAACTTGATTTTTACTGCGAAACTTGCCAGCAATTCATTTGCTTCAGGTGTGGCACGGAATCTCATCATCAACATCAGTATGACAAGTTTGCAAAACGTATGCAAGCAATTAAATTGTGCCTTGAAACTGTGTTGAGCAAGCGAATTCAAGAGGTCACTGACAGACTGTCTATTTTCGATCTAACCGAAAATGATATTAAAGACCAGAGTGAAGCTGTATAGG
Source organism: Haliclona indistincta (assembly GCA_964017065.1). Classification (NCBI taxonomy): domain Eukaryota; kingdom Metazoa; phylum Porifera; class Demospongiae; order Haplosclerida; family Chalinidae; genus Haliclona; species Haliclona indistincta. The sequence continues at coordinate 2,624,867 of OZ024789.1, forward strand.
AAGGCATCGCTCAAACATTTCAGACGATTATCGACAATCTACAAAAGTCTAAAGAGTTTCATTTTGAGCAGGTCAAGAGAGTTACACGTCAAAAACTGCAACTGAATTTGCTTGAACGAGAGAAAGTCGAGAAGTCTTTGGCTGAACTAATGAAATGCAAGGAGTTCGTTGAAGAAGAGTTTGACATACGATCCCAATATCAGATTCAAGCAGCCAAAAATAGTTTAGTTAAACATATTTGGGACACTTGCACGAAGATCAAAAAAATGCATAAACCTATCGAAAAGGCAGATACTAGGTTCATGTTTGATCGTTCTGCATACACAAAGTTTCCTATTGGTAGCGTTGAGAGTTCACTGAACTATCAGGCAGTTTGCGAGTTGGCTTCCGTTGCTGTACCATCTCAAGCATTTGCTGGACCTGGTCAAATGATTTGCATTCCTGTTACGATGCCAATCTCAGTATCACCTGAGCAGGTGACAACCACTCTCTCTCTTCAAAATAATATCGCCCACCCATCTGTGATTGAGGTCGATGAAGGGTATTTAGTGATTTGCCTGCAACCAAGAGTCACTGGTCTGCATGCATTGAGTGTGGGCATGAATGGAATACCTTTCAAGAGTAGCCCGTTTTTGATACCAGTCCTACCATCTGCTGAGATGAGAGAACAAGGATTAGATGTGGTGGCAAGTGGTCTGAAATGCCCCTACAACTCCGTGGTGACAAAAGATGGTCAATACATTATGGTCGTAGAGATGGAAGGCAGCCGAGTGACTATTCTCAATACAACTGGGCAAGTGGTGCGACGAATTGGGAAGCATGGAAAAGGTCCCGGAAAGTTTAAAAATCCTCATTCTGTAGCTGTCTCTTCTAGTAATCACATCTTTGTGGCTGACCTCAACTCCATTCAGAAATTTACATTCTCTGGATCGCATGTAGCAACATTTCCTTTCAGCGTCCGAGGACTTACATTTCATCCAAGTGGACATTTGTTAACGATAGCAAAGAACTACAGCATTGAAGTGTTCAATCTTGACCTTAGCCACTCACACACTCTCTGTGAATCAAAGCAGTTTGTCGATGCATGTGATCTTGCAGTGGACACCAAAGGGATGGTGTACGTGCTGACCATCGAGCATGGGATACACAAATTCTCGTCCGATTTAAAAAAGTATGTTTCTAGTATCGATATCCAATGCCAGCTGAAAGATTCCTGTCTTATGGGTATTTGTATTGATAAATATGATAATATTTATGTAACTGATGCAAGTGGTGTTGACAAACCAATAATCATGCTCACCGCGGGGGGTGAGTGTGTGGCAAAGTTTGGTGACCGTAGGCATAATGTTCATGGAATATCTGTCAACAAGAGTGGAGACTTGTTCGTGTGTTGCCTCAATAGAGGAGAATTAGTGGTTTATAGAGTCTAAACTTAGTCATTACACACAGTGAATAGAGTTATCTTTAATTACACATTAATTTTGGTTATTATTATTTTATCACATTTTTACACTGCACCATAACCTGCACTGGAAGATGTTTTGGACATGCACATGCTAATTTTTATGCTTTTGTAAATTTGTATATATAATTATTATGTCCGAAATGACACTAACATTACCAACGTTAGCAACGTACGCTATCATGCTCTAAACAATTCCACAGCAGTTCCTCAGTTGACAACCAAGCACAGCATCATTGAAGTACTCAATTGTAACTCACACTCTGGTTCCAGAGATTCAGCTGCCTGACAATAAGATCCTAGTATTTAGTCATGCTCACTCAAAACCAACTTCATAATAGTCAAAAAGACTGGAAACTTGTCTCCGATCCAATACAAGACTTATTGAATTGTGATCTGAAAACCTATAATTATATCTATGACATAACAGTGCAGAGATGATTAGTACATGCAGATGATATGATGCACACTTCCAATATTATTTTTCTAATCACCATGCAACTCATCCAAACAGCGGGTATAGTGGGTCTGTGTGCACACTCCAATACTATTCTGCCATGCAGTCTGTGAAAATGTTATACTACAAACAGACTACGTAGCCCACATAGTCTATAATGTCTATGCTACAAATAACAATTTTTTATTAACGTAAATTGAGCTCGTCAAAATTGCAAAATAATTATTTTAAAATCTAAAAAGATATGAATTAAAAAAGCTTTAATACAAACCTACAAGGAAAATTCAGTCAATTCAATCGTATCCGTAGAATGTGTTGTCACACATTTCTTTGTCTGTTCGTCATTAAGAAAGTAACTTTTTAACTGTTGAGAAGAATGGATTGAATCTACAGTCTTCATTTCATCAGTCATTTCTGTCGGTGGTGAATTATCTCTCTCTACATCTTTACAGACATCAGGATTCTTATTTTGTATTTCGAATGATCTTGAAGTGCGTCTAACAAGATACCAGCACCAGAGACCACTCAATACCAGCAACACCAATGCAAAGGATAAGCAAGCTACAACAATAGTGAACAGTTCTGGTAAAGATATACTTTTATCAGGTTCTTCAATGACCACACTGGGTATGGGCATGGGGTTGGTTATAGTTACAGATTCACTCGTACTAGATATGTCCAGAATGGTACTTGATGTTGTATGATCAATCCTCACTGGGCTATCAAATGGAAAATCGATCGAGTCATCACTGTTGCAATGGTCTGATTTGCAAAAACACACGTACAACGTTGTTCCCTTGTGAGATGAATCGGACTGTAAACTACAGCGACTCCCATTCGTATATGCCAATGGATATGTTGCTATTTGAAAAACATGCAGAGGAAGATGGTTTACTAAAATAGAGAGATGACTTACTGGGGAAACAGAGTTTATATTGAGGAATCCAAGTCATTGTTGAATTTTTATAGACATAGAAAGCTGCACAGTAGGTGGTGTCACCTTGATAGTCCTGGGATACTCTATCGAAGCAGTACTCATCATATTCTTTACCACACTGACCAAATCTGCAGAACTTCCTGTTGCACACCAATCCTTCCTTAACTGCAGCAATCAGAATTATCATAATGTGACAGAGATCATACTTAGTTATATGCAATTGTACATGTCACCTAGTCTTGACACAAGAAACTGAGGAAAGACATAATTTATAATAACCTGGGGTTTGCTTATCATGGAGTTGGTTTCTTTGACTAGATAAAAGGTTTTCAATAATCAAAATTTAATAATTCTGCTAGTCATGAAATTGTGAAATTAAGAAGTAGCTCATTTTTACAGTAAAAAGTAATTGTCACCTTTGCATGTCTTTCCGTCATAGGAGAGATACCGATCTTCTGTACAATTACACTGATAACTGCCAAGTGTATTGATACAGAAAGTATGGCAACCACCATTACTGGTCAAACATTCATTAATATCTGTAAGAGGATTAAGACTCAGTGAGTGTATGAGTGAGTGAGCGAGTGTATGAGTGAGTGAGTGAGTGAGTGAGTGAGTGAGTGAGTGAGTGAGTGAGTGAGTGAGTGAGTGAGTGAGCGAGTGTATGAGTTAGTGAGTGAGTGAGTGAGTGAGTGAGTGAGAGAGAGAAAGAGTGACAGAGACCCATAACGTGATAAGGCTATGATTTTACCTTCACAAGTACGATTATCTATCCCAGTATGAAAACCATTTGGACATTGACATACTGGCTTGTTATGAACAATGTCACAGCCATGGCTACAGTGGAGCTGATGACAATCATTGAAACCTGAGACAAAGACAGCAAGAATATCCCATATAAGCAAAAGCTAGGACCCCACCGTATTTAGCATGACGTGTAGGATGAGTAAATGAGATATTTTGATTACACAGATTCCCGTTACAAGTACACTCTAACAGTGTTCCAGCAGGACCATCAAGCTGGTTATCAATATGACACTCTGAGCCAATATCCTGCGGATTCCCATCGTACTGAGTCTGACAACCTTTTGAGGAGAGCTCCACTTTCGTGGTTGTAGTGTTGACTACGTACACAGCCCGACAGTACCCCATGGTAGGCGGAGTCACTGAGCAATACTCATAGCCAAGGCTGCAGTCCCCAGAAGAGCAGTGATAATGGTCACACACTTGAAACCCTAGTAAACACAGGAAAACCACATGTGCTTGAGTCAACACCTGTACATTTACACAGTCAATTAGTTATACAAGCATGGATGAACTAATCTTGCAACCACTAGTAGATTGCCTGTTTTAAACATCTTTATAACTGTCTACCGAGCTCAAATGCTCAAGCTTTAATATCAACAAGCAAACACTCTTGTGCAGTATTTTAAGTTTTCACTATCCGAAATCATACAAGAAATAACCAAAATCTAGGTCAAAATCAATTAACAGAGACACACCCATTACCAGGAGCTCATAACGAGAAGGAAAAACACATTAATTTTCCTAGGTCCAACCACAATTAGAAAGTCCATACACATGTATACAAGACAATCCCTATTAAAATTGTGCTACATGTCTGCACATTTACTTGCTATGGAGTTACTCATTAATTCATGCCCCTACCTTCACGATGCTGAGGAGGAGGATCTTTGGGTATGTTCAAGGGTATTTCCAGCACTGGCTGGATGTCATCAGTCACATTATTAATGATGTTGCAAAGATCCTCTTCACACGAAAAATATACGGCGGGAATAAAAGCCGCCATGCTGTGATCAGCTGATTGGCTTGTAGGTCCGCATCCAAACTCGGTTGGAATCAGCTTCTGGACATGATTTGGTGAGAAACGCGAGTGACAGTGGTGCTCGTTCCCTTCACAGACACGTATGCAGGCGCCTGGTGACGAACAAGTGTTCGAGAAGCATCTATGCACACCAAAAATGATCCTGGGCCCAGTAGCAAGCAGGACGAACAGCAGAAGCAGCATTTCACGAACAGCCATTGCTCGATCTGGAGGCGGGACGTGCTGTATGTGCTCAGGGTCACCGACACGCCTACTTGTCAAATTCAAAAAGATTTGCATAATGAGAGTGTGAAGTACAATGCCATAACAATTGACGTTACATTCTCATTATTATGTGCTCCTTATTAAATTTGTAATTTAAAGCATTATAGTCATCTTCGATTGATGAGCTAAGCAATAATAAAGCTACATTATTATAAACAATCATGCATTGATGATACATGCATTCGCATGTGCCAGTGCATGGTATGTACGTTGCACTAGCACAATGCATGTGACTCACTGTAGCATCTCCACACTTCAGTGACATCGATAATAAGCTACATCCTTAATTTTGATCAAAATTTTTAAAAATAATGATCAAAAAAAAATTATTGCATCAAAAAATAACTTAACATAAATTTACAAAAAAATAAGAACATCTGTAAAAAATAATTTAACAGTAAAATTCATCATTCGTTTTAGGCTAGACTCCATAAAAAGAGGTACAGTTTTCTAGCAGTGTAATCATCATTCGATCGATTGGCTCATCCCTTGCTCTAGCTATTTGCATCGCTACAGCACCAGCCATCGGAGGGTGACAGTTCTTAAAATCTCTGTCTTTGAATGAAGCAGGAGTGAGGTAAGGAGAATCAGTCTCTAGGAGGATTCTGTCAGCAGGAAGTTCCGCAGCTACGCCTCTGTTCTCTTCCGATTTTCGGTACGTGATCTGACCAGTAAAACCAAAGTACAGTGCATACAGCCTAAAGAGGGCACTCAGCTGATTTTAGCAACTCAGTACATATTTTGTTGTAAAAAAATTATTCTGGGAGCTATTGCTTCCAAAGTTGGTGTAAGTGTAGAATGATCCTCTCTGCCTATGTTAGTCAAATTAGAAATAGTAATTCTATGTGGTTCTGAAAATAATAATGTTTAAGTGATACAAGTTGACACCTTCCAATTGCAAATGACCTTTAAGCCAGCATTTTAGTGCTGTTTTGAGTTAAGCAAAAACCATTTACTGTTTGATTGTAAGGTAGGTCTTTGTTCATCTCACAAAGTTTGGAGGCTTATCTTTGATCCATGCTAATGTAGGAAGCCAAAAAGGACAGAAATTTTTGTGTTTTTGAGTTGAAAATTGCTTTAAGCTGAGAATTCAACAGCTTTGTGAGTTAAGAAAAACCACTTGATATATGGATAGCCGAATACTTGTAGTTTTCACTAGTTTTTAAACTAGCGTGATACGTCCATCCATGCGCAAACGCGGTCGTCGAGAACACCAACTTTTAGCTGTCACTTCGACTCTCTGCCGTTTTATAATGATATTCATCCAATATGAGTGTTTATCGATTACGCATTTCTGCGTGCGCTGCGCCGCTAACCGTCGAGCGGCAAGAATGGCGCCGATCAAAATCTGTGTTTTGCGCTTTGCCCGTTCTTAAGCGTGCTTCTGCAGCATAGATACTAGCTAAGCTCGAGGAAATAATAACCACTAAGCGTCGTTGTGGCGCTAGACAGTGGCTGCTGTGTCGTAGGTGTGGTTCGTCGTGACGTCGTACAAATTGTAGTGATGTCACAAACATGGCGCCATTGTATTAGCTTCAATGGGAGAGAGCTGTAGAGCATCGTGTGTCTTGCATTTTCTCATGCTCAAAGTTGCAATCTGCATTAATGCAATAGAAATAGCGATGTAGAAAGTTTTGTAGACTAAATTAAAAAATCAGATGAGTGCCCTCTTTAGGCTGTAAGCACTGTATATGTTTGGAAAGGCGTCAAGAAAGCGTCTCGCCATTCGCAAGGAACCAGAGTAGCAGTGAAGGTGAATCTTCCAATCTCTTGGAAGACCAGCCACGGTAAGACACTGGAGAAGATCTTCCTCAGCATCTCTGCAGTGCAGAACAAGAGGTTTGTCCATTACCGGAGCTAGTCTAAGCAGTCGCTTTAGCACTTGATTCTGCACATCAGTCGGAGACTCATTGATACAGTGGTCTGAGTAATCCAGACCCATTTCACCAAATCCGACGCACTTACTGTGACCAAGACAAGTGATAATGGCTTCCTCCATCTTATCAGTGTATGCTCTAGCGTGACGAGGGTGCACGCCAAACGTCCCCCAGACTCCATCTTCTTCCAGTAATTCTTTCCATAAACCAAAGGAAGAAAAAGCCGGCGGATCGCAAAACGATGTTATGCAACCACGGAAGTTCTCAGGATAACCAAATTTCCTTTTCAGATCTCCATACTTGTTAAGATAGGATCTCTCCAGCACATATTCGAGGTGACAGTGCGTGTCTATGTAGCTTGGTAGAGAAGCAAACTCGTTAAACTGGTTTCTCCCCGAGTTCCTGTATCGTCTGTCACTGTTATGTTTTAGCTGGTGGTCATTCCTGCTTGACATAGGCCCTTTGTATTGGTACATTCGAGTGCCTTTATCCTGAACCACTGAAGTGCCTGTTGACTTGTTGATAGTAACATCGTTTTTGCTCCTAACCACGTCACCTTCATCTGGCTCTTCCGAGTGTTCAATATCTTTGACTGTTGTTGGCTGTGCTCGTACAGCTAGAGTGCCTTCTACCTGCACGCTATCTTTTCCATTCTCTTGCCGGGCGATGTCAGCTTTCTTCGCTGTATCCATCTTGGCTGTAGCAGTGCGAATTTCTTTATCTTGAAAATCTTGTTGTGGGCAGTCTCGTCTCTTGTGACCCTTCTCACCGCACAGAAAGCAACTATTGTCCTTGCCCAAAGGACGTGTCTCTCCATTCCTCCGCCCTTGTCTTGAACTTTCCTTAGATCCACCCCGTTGTCCAGTTTCTCTTTCTGGTCGCTTTTCTTTTTCTTGTCTTCTAGTTTCTTTCACAGTTCCATTCTCTCCGCCATTTTTGATGGCGTTTTGGTGCATTCCTTGATGTGGACAATCTCGTTTTTTGTGTCCCTTTTCACCGCAAAGATAACAGCTCACGTCTCCGTACGTTTTCTTTTCAGCTGCTTGCGGGCAATTCTTGGCTAAGTGGCCGGAGTCGCCACAAGTGAAGCAATTTCTGGTCCCACCGCTCCTCCATACTCGCGAGGGATAAGCCATCAACATGTGTCTTGGACAATAAATTAATGAGTTGACCGTTAAGTAAGAAAGTTTTGATCTAATTAGTAGAAAGTAATTTTCAAATCGCAAGGACAGCGATCTAGATCTAATATTAGTCGCGTCAGCAGCGCAGTCTTTTCAGCGTCTAGCAGCCTGTTTACAACTTCTTTCAGGGATCATCAACGCCAATTCGTGCTAGCATGTGTCTTTGCTGATGGTTATCCGCCGGTAAGATGAGTCTAATGCATATAACCTGTGCCAGTAACGTCTCTCTCTCTCTCTCTCTCTCTCTCTCTCTCTCTCTCTCTCTCTCTCTCTCTCTCTCTCTCTCTCTCTCTCTCTCTCTCTCTCTCTCTCTCTCTCTCTCTCTCTCTCTCTCTCTCTCTCTCTCTCTCTCTCTCTCTCTCTCTCTCTCTCTCTCTCTCTCTCTCTCTCTCTCTCTCTCTCTCTCTCTCTCTCTCTCTCTCTCTCTCTCTCTCTCTCTCTCCCTCCCTCCCTCCCTCCCTCCGTCCCTCCCTCCGTCCCTCCCTCCTTCCCTCCCTCTCTCCCTCTCTCTCTCTCTCCCTCCCTCCCTCCCTCCCTCCCTCCCTCCCTCCCTCCCTCCCTCCCTCCCTCCCTCCCTCCCTCTCTCTCTCTCTCCTCTCTCTCTCTCTCTCTCTCCCCCTCTCTCTCTCTCTCCACTGGGCCCTTCACCCCCTCCTCCTCCTCCCTTTTCCTTTACTACCCTCCTCCATCCCTCCCTTCCTTCACTCTTCTTATCTCTATTAGCCATTGAGTGGTGTATACAAAAACGCAATGCCAAGCGTCAGGCCGAGGCAATGGAGAAGGGAATGAAGCCTTCTGTCTACTCTGGTGGTGGTGGATGAGGCTAAGCGCCCACAGTGACCAGTCTGTACTGCCATAAGCACTCTGATACTGACAGTTATCTTTGTGTAATGATGGACGACTGTTAGTGGGCGCACTAAACTAACAATCTTTTTGTATTTTTATATCTCAGTAAGCTAGTGATGGGTCTTACCTAAAGCTGTGTTAGCTCCACAGTTGGTGAGATCCTGATGAAACTGCTGTTGAACTCTAATCCTGTGCTACAATGATCCGTTATTAAAATTTTATTTCATCATGTGTGTGTCACAGTGTGTGTTGTTGATAGACACACTTGTACAACATCATAGTTTACTATACTCTGTCTGGAAGCCTACACTGAGTGAAGTACTCGGTAATGTGTAACTGATGAGTAATGACGGTTAGCTCAATGACATCATGATTTTTTGGTAGATAACTAGTAGCATTTGTTGTAAGTGCATCATCGTCTGATGTCATACACTGCACAGTACGTACTGCATGATAGGTTACCCCGTTTACACTGACACAACTGTAACATCATCAGTTACCTAGTAGTCTGTGAGGGAGCTAGTCAAGGGGTTTCTGATCCTGGTGTCTCTGATGCTGTTCTCATGTGTGTCCAGATGCTACCGTTACCGACAGATAGTCAATGTGCAAGGAATGATTGAAGAGATTTACGAGATGATAATGGACCAAGAAGAGGAATAAACAAGAACGAAAAGAATTTTTTGAAAATGAATCAATACTAATAAGGGGCACACTTCTGACTTCGTCATGTGACTTGTTCTCTTAACTTTTTTGTTCTTGTTAGTTAGTCTATTACATGTAGCTTAATCTTATTTTATGAACAATTTATTTCATAAAAAATAAATATTAACATATTGACTATTATGCACAGTATGAATTCTTAGTGTTGTATCAAAAACCAGTTCTCTTGTCACTGTTGTGCAAACACTTAAGCTTGTTAGTGAATATTTGAATAGAACAATTACAAACTTCATGGTCAATATGCATTATGTTACTGCATGACTAGTGTATAAAAATAATTTTGAATATCAAAATAACGTGGTGACATTATGCAGTCTGTGTGAACTGTTTATGCTACCTGATGGAGATCTTTTCACTGTTCCGAAAACACCTGTAGGTCAAAATCAATAGTTATAGTAGGAACAAAATCACCGATAAATTAATTACAGGAAAAATTATTACAAAACGGTGTGTTTAACCTTGTTTGTAGAGCTCATTTCTTCACTGACTGGATCTTTTGTTTTGCTCTTAGGATAAGTCAGCCAAACCAAGATAGCAAATACTGATGATACACTCATTCCTGCCATCATAAAGATCATGGATCGTATGGCTAATGCTTCATTGTCATAGACCAAACAGTTTCCTTGTAAACCACAACTCTCTTCAAGCTGATTACGGAGCAAGCATGCAGTGTCAAACACGTATCCTGAAATTATAGGTCCAGGAATGGCTCCAAAAACTCTACCAAGAACTGAAATGACTCCCACAGCAAGATGCCTCTCCTCATCAGCAACACACCTAAATAGTTAAACATCGTATAAGATTTCATTATATAAAATTCATTAGCAGTGTATAATGGGGGTTAAATTGTTTTGTCATAATAGGCTGGCATATTGCCCAAGTAAACAGTTTAATTTATTACTATTGAACAGGTTTTTGCCAGATGTTCACAGCAATAACATGCTACCATCCGGCGGCTGGCAGTAGCTATTCAGAGAGGCAATTCTGTATCTATTTTTGGAACTCATGGCTGACATAGACTTTGAACTATCTTTATTTTTGCTTTATTTTGTTTATTATTCTTTTTAATTATATTTTTCTTTGCTTATTAACTCTGGGTGTTTTTAGTAAATTGTTATTTTGGAATGCTTTAAAAAAGAAATACACTGAGCAACAATAATGCAATTATAATGCGTTTTTGTACGAGCAATATAAATTCAAGTAGTAAATTCACCACTAATATGCAAATCACATACTAATGTGTATTATGTTATGGACAGATTTACAACCGTTGGCCCGTTTTAATGCCGGCTAGCCCATTTTAAAGCCGGCCAGCAATTTATCTGCGCGATATACGCAGTAGTGTATCTGCGCGATATAGGTGATCAAGCGTATGGATACGCCCTGCCATGTGTTGTCGACGCAGCTGTGTGAGTACTGTTAGATTGTTACATGCAGCTTAGACTGGTATAGAGTTGTCACTGTGATGGAAGATTCGAACGCTTTCTTCCTGACGCCGGCAAACTGGGGGAACGAGTGGAGTCATTTATGCTGGAAAGAATTTTTCGTGTACTAATCTTTGTGTACCAAACATTTTATTGCACTGCAGGTGATGACTCTAGCACTAATGCCGGAGGAAAAATCCCAACATTTTTTGGATCAAATTCATAAGCACTGTATAGTCTTCAAACTCACTGTACCTACCATGCATCATACGATAACAATAATTATTAACATGAACTTGACAAAGAAAGCACGGTGGTGCACTATTATCGGCTGTGCAAAGATGTACACGTAGGTATGTTAATATAGTAGCATGCAGAGCATAGATGTGCCAGAGAGCCTATGGAACTAGAACTGATGTCACTTCTGTAAAAATAAGTACTTTAATAATGTACAGCATTCAAACTGGAATACAAAACTCCCTGCATGGACACACCATTCACAGGGAATACGTAATGCATCAAGGATATACGCACAATTTGCTTATGTATCATGCTGAGGTTTTGAAACGGGCTGACGCGCTAATGTCGTTTTAAATCGGGCCAGCCGGATTTAAAACGGACCAGCATATTTTAAAGCCGGCGGCCCGTTTCAAAACGGTCCAGGTTGCAAAATGGTCCGTAACATAATATATTGTAAGCTAGCTAGAGTGTATAGTTACCTTATACACACAAACAGTTGAGGAACAATTCGACTGTATTGCAGAAGTATAGCAATGCCAAGTATGAAAAGAAAAGGTGCCACCAGATTGCATCGTCCTATTCTACTACAAAATCCAGGCATAGCTGTTGCTCTCTCTAAGCCCATGTCACCAGAAGATCTATTAGCTAAAATATTTTCTAGGACACATCCACAGTCAGAAAATGCTTGATTCTGCAACAAAGTTAGTTATAATAAATTATTATACTCACATTTGGAAGTGTTTAAAGTAGTTGTTTTCACTCACATCAGGATCAGTCAGGTTCCTAACAGTGCAGCCAGCATTACAAGGAGATGCATATGTAAATCCATCAGCTCCACACACTGGCTCGTACTGGGAGGTGTTGCAGTTACACTCAGCAACACAAGACAAGGAATTGATTCCTGTCGTGTTCCTAGATAGTTTTTAGAGTATAGTTTATAGAGTATAGCTCAATGTTATTGACCAATCAGATTTATTAGATCTGAGGCTCTATTATCCGTTCGCGTTCGCAGATATTATTATCCGTTATGTTATGTTCGCGGATATTATTATCCGTTCGCGGATAGAGACCATCCGCGAATGGATAGCGGAGTCCATCCACGAACAGATAGACCACATTTTGCTTAGTGAAAGTGCATTCATAACAAGCCATAAAAAAATTGCTATTACAAGAACACGTGATGTGAGGCTTGTACACGTGTGAGCGTGAGTGAGTTCCAGAAGCGATTGAACTTCTTGTTGCGTCAAAAAGCCACTGGCAGACATGAAAGCGATGCCGGCGGAAGGATGGTAGGAGACGAGACAGAATACCAGCAAGGTGTAACAAGACATGGAAAAACGTTTAGCTAGGTGCTAGCTAAACTCGCCTGTGTTTTCCCATCGCTGAAGTATGGCCGTGTTCTCTACAAAACATTTGCGCGGCGTCGAAAATTCCTTGTTGGATATAGCAACGGTTGCTATACTCTAAGCCGGTTAGAGACCTTGGCCAACGGGATCTACGCGGTATAGAAACCCTCGCGTCGCCATAGAACCCTCGCGTTACACGCTCGGCTTCTATATGCATGGCTTCCACTTGGGTTTCTATACCACGTAGATCCCTTGGCCTCGGTCTCTAACCTACCGTACAGCTAGAAATTTTGGTGGACAAAATTTTGGCGAATGTCCCAGATTTTGCGTTTGGCGACTAATATTTTGGCGCCCAGCGCCTGGCTCACGTATTGCTGTAATAGAAAAACAGATTTTGGCGACTAATATTTTGGCGGATGCTTGACGATTCGCCAAATTCGCCAAAATTTTAGTCCACCAAAATATCTAGCTGTACGGTATATACATAGAGCTTATCTCAATTGATATATAGTATTGGAACACAGTAATGCACTCACTGAGTATTGATTCCAACAACTTGCACACCAGGGCAGTATATTAGGAATGCGAGGCAGAATGGTAAACCAGCCACACACACGGCAATGATGAACAGAGCTGCATTTCTTCCTTTATTTTCTGGTTTCTTGAACAAGAATAGAACCAATGATCCGATAACAGACCCAACACCTACAAATAGAATAATTTTTTATAGTCAAAAAAATCAGATTATACCATCATGTGTTGCTAAAATTTAAAAATAAAAACCTAAAGGTGTAACATGGCATGTAGTTTTGACTACTATCCATTTACACCACATAGCCAATTAATTCTGCTCAATAAAACACCAATTATCAAGTTCATTCATGATAACATACCTGCTGTAAAAATGGCAACTGCTCCTACGATGAGACTGGCTTCGAATGCTGGAAAATGAAATTGATTTTCAACATACTTTGGAGCAAACGCAACGAGGCCAGTAAAGGGCAAGGCAACTGCTGATGTACAAGCCACGTTAAACATTAGCGGAAGATTGGTAAAAAGTTTTCTGAGTTGAACAAAAAAGTCTTTGAATACTTCCTTAAACGGTGCGCCAGATGGTGGAATGTATTCACCTCTCTTGGCCATTTCTTCTTCTCGAGCTTTGGCAACTTCTTTAAAATCTTTTAGTCTCCGTGGGTACATGAAAAATGGTACGGAGACTATAAATGAAATGATTCCCCCCACCAAATACGATATCCACCATGCTCCAACATAGTTGGGATCATTCTGGGCTAGATCAGTGGAAACCCACGGATCAACATATACTGACAGAACAGCTCCTCCTACTCCAAATCCAATGACAGGTCCTAACACTTGAACAATGTAAATCACTGCCAAGTGGAGAGAAATATATTTCGGATGAACTAGTTCATCAAGATGAGTCAATCCAATGCTGAAGACTGGTGTAGCTCCTAGCCCAACAAATATTTGTCCGAGCAGTAACAGAAGGTAAGCTATTGTGTTACTAGAGTCACAAGGTAGTTCAGTGACATTTCTTGAACAAACAAGAAAGTGATTCTCTCCTGCTTCAGGAGGTGTGTTATTAAAGAAGATGAATTGAGGGCTCATAAATATAAGACAGCCAATTCCTTGAAGAATGCATCCCCATCCAAGCCACTTTGTTGTGTTACCTCTTCCACCTAAGTAACTCACGAACAAAACTACTAAAACTACACTGATGTCAAACACAGCAAAAATGAAACCAGCAGCAGTGCTTGAGAAATTGTAACGTCGCTCAATAGATGACAAGACTGTTGACAGATTACCTGCATGTACGAGAGTCAGTATTAAAATCATAGATAATACAGAACACGGTGGATACACAATGAGCCCGTATACTGCAATCCGGGGTGGGACCGTGCATGACAATCACTGCATCGGGTAACACGGACGTTTCCAAACAAATGAATGGCTGCAGCATTAGCCGTGTGTGCTCAAGACAAAATATTGAGCTCCTTGACCCTTTTGTGCGTACAAACGTGTATATTTTGATGCAGTAGGGCAAGGATGTTGGTATACGCTAGCATTGCTTATGAAGTCCTGGTATTATCAGTCTTGCTTATCATAGTCTAACACAAAAATACCGTATCAACAACTGAGCTTGTTACCTGCTACTTGGCGGCGCGTCTGGCATTCTCTACGACGCATAGCGCTCTAATAGTATTTTGATGCACTGCACTACACAATAGGCTACAAAGAACAAGAGTTCAATGGAACACATACCCGTGCGCTGAGCTTAGATCTACATAGTTAGTACACGAATACTCCAGCATTACTGCAACGTACAGCTAGTCCATAGACAGCTCCAGATAAAAATGATGATGGCATAGCTACCATACATGCACTAACAGACAAACAGTAATTGATTGGCACATCACAGAAGGCCTCAAGAACGGCTGATATCATAATGATCAAAGGCCACTTTAACCATGGCTTTGATGTACGGTACATGTGAGACTGAGTGCAGGCCAGGACTAGACTGGAGGTTGGGTGACACACCCACAATGCCTTAAATTGCTCTTACAAGGACAAGTAGCTTTAGAAAGCCGGATTAGCCGCTCAAGTAAGGCTTGCCAAACACAGAAAATGTTTTCATAGGACTATAAATTCAGTGAAGAAGCTGCAGAGAGTGCTTTTGTGGAGATTTCTGAGCGGTAAGATGCAAACGGGCGTGTTTTTGACGACACACACACATATATACAGATGGACACAAACACATAACCCTCGCGCATACTGCGCACGGGTAACCAGCGCTACACAAACCAACACTGTAATAATCTAACACAAGTAGCCGTAACACCGGCATTAAGGAAAAAAAGGGTGTCAAGCCTAGCAATGAAATTATAGCAAGGCTATTTTACAGCAACAGCTTCTTCTCCAACGTACAGCAAATGAACACGAGCGCATTTCTAACTTCGTGCAACAAGCCCACACGCGTGGTCCACCACATCTCCGTGGATCCCTCCGTTTATTGCGCCGTTTCATATCCACCGTGTCAAGAGCCGGTGTAACGGAGATATGTGTTCCCCCTGATTTTCTGTTCCCCCGAACAGATATCTCCAGCCACGCCCTCAGAGATATGTGTTCCCCCTGATGAATTAAAACACAGTGTTATGTGTTCCCAGCAAATTAGCACACGCTCGCGAATTGCTCGTCTTAAACAACTGGTATAACCGTAAGCTATTTTTATCAGGCCAAATATTTTTCTCTTCTCTCATCAATATGGCCATTGCAAGGTCAAGGAATTGTAAGTGCTCTGAATAAAGCATGTGCATGCATAATAAAGATAAAATGAAAAGCCAGATGAAATCTACCATGCACTACAGTATTTGCACTGACTCTGGGCAAATACGCTGTCAAGGGTGATGTCGAAATTTTCCCAACTACGTCTACTGCAAGAGACATTCTCTGGCACGAAGCAAGATTCATATTAGCTACATGTTTATGTAGTATTCAAACAAAATTAATAACTTTAAATTATTATGATTATTTTAACAGGCAATGATTACTATCATCAGTGGGCAGTTTAGAATTTCTATGGAAGAAGCACTGGCTACATATTATGCTTATGAAAAACATGAGCTACCTGCAGTCTCTACGGCATAACATAAGTAGCACAGACTACATGACATTACTTTAACGATTGTGATGTATAATCAATGAGCTGGGGGTGACTCATCATAACATTGCACTCCCAGTTCAGTTATAGACCGTAAGTTCACTGATTAATTAAAGATATCTATATACTACTTGAAATAGCTCTGCCACATGCATTATTCTACTAATAGAGGTAATAGATGCACAAGATTGATCAGCAATCACTAGTGCAAGTGAGACACTGCATCACAAAGCCACCATTGAAAGCTAAATGCTCCAGATATTTAGACTATAGTTTAGAGCGGTCATTATATTCGCCGTGCAATCGAAGTCTCTCCTGTGTGTAGAGCTAGTACTCACACGTGAATACGCGCTCGAGCGAGTGGGAAACACATATCATCGGGGAAACACATATCCGCGTGAGGGGGAACAGATATCACTGCTAATTCATCAGGGGAACACATATCTCCGAGGGCGTGGCTAGAGATATCTGTTCGGGGGAACAGAAAATCAGGGGGAACACATCTCCGTTACACCGATTTGTAAACTCAATTGGTATTATCAATGTGAAAATTCATGGCTTGCAGTATCGTGTTCCATTACCTGACACAATCGCTCCTTCGACTATCACGAAAAGGCAGAAAATGAATGTATAAAATTTCCCATCAGCTAAACACTGCAGCCATTTCGGATGACAAGAACCACAGCCAAAGTAGTACACCTTGTCTGGGGGTGAAGATTGATTAACTTGGTTCTTTGTCGGCCCGTTGGCGTTTATTTCCTGAAGTTGAATGTCGTCACTAGTGTCAATGCCGCCAACGACTGGCGGTTGCTTCATCGCTGTTCATCTGATCAGCTCGTTGCCATGCGTGACTATAAACGGACACTGAAAGAATGCACCACGCCTATACAAGACCCATGCCCATGCATAATATGGCATCCTAATACTGATAAAAGAATTAAGTATTCATAGACTGATTAAAGAATTAAGTATTCATAGACTGATTATCCACTGACAACCGTGACAATGTATGTATGGCATGCAGTATGCCGGTAATGCATGTTCTATAGCTACTCATTATAGTTAGACTTCTAATTCATTGCACGCGTTAAATTATCTGTTTGCACTTTAGGGTAGGTTATCCAAGTGAACAAGCTATAAAAAGAGCTGAAAGTCCAAGACGGATGCACGATCACTGAGTAAGATCATTGAATACAAACTGAGCAAAAATTATCAAATATCAGGCACTTTCCTATCAATCCACATTCCTCCTGCTGCACGTTTCGTCAGGCAAGAAGAATCAAACAACGCTCCTGTAACAAGTGAACATGGAATATTGCCGAGCAGTTGCTCTGCCGTAGTCAACATATCTGCATAGAAAAAAATAGTAAAGTATTGAAATTTTTATACTGATAATTGTCATAATTATTGAAAAAACTAACTGTGTAGTTATGTATACCAGAGGAACAGCTCATTTGTACTGAAGTATGTACATATGACAGCTAAATCAATTGGTAGCAGAAAAGCGGCCAAGAGGTAGCATTGGGTGTTACTTTCATGCGCTCTGTTATCATTAGCTTAAATATTGTCCATCAGAGGATCCCATGCATTCTACTGTTCATGTTAGGAATGAGAGATTCTATTACATTTAGAGAAAGTAATCATTATTCTGCAGCTGTTCTGCAGTGTTGTTTTGTTGTAAGAATACAAATTTCAAAAAACCATTAATACAAAAGTACATTCTAAATCAATACGATGAATCTGTATGTTGTCTGCATTGCATTTGAGAGATTTTGCTTTTACATATATGCAGTGTTTGCTTATTATGTGGACAGGCATGATAAAATTTCACTACCTAAGTACATATTATGTCAATAGAAGCCCAATGAGTATAGACAATGTACTTAGTGTAAGTAATAACTTTAAAGAGTGCTGAAACCCCAAAAATGTACTCTTAGATCACTCACAGCCGATTAAACGAAACAGCTCTCACTCGCATCAGGATCAGTCAGGTTCCTAACAGTGCAGCCAGCATTACAAGGAGATGCATAATTTTATGTGATTCTATCAGCATCACACACTGGCTCGTACTGGGAAATTTTGCTGTTACACTCAGCAATAGAAGACAATGAATCGTATTTCTACACAAATGATTATCATTACCGCTCGGCAATAATATAAATGACCTCGAATTAAGATGCCTGGTACTCAAGTGTAAAATGAGTTATCGCACATATTTTTTACTGTTATAAATTTCTACTGCATTTTTCCTTTGCAATACACACTGCTTCCCAATCATCCTTCACCACCTGCACACATGACACATCAACAACTGAAAAATCTGTCGTGCATGATAACTCAAGATGTCAGTTCTTTGACATTCGAGACTCCTTCTTTTACTGATCATTGTCAGACAATACGGAACCCCGGCCCACTTCAAAAAAATTCACCAGTATCACTGCAGGCTTATCTTCAATCATTATCTTTCCTACTTTGCAGTTTACGCCTTCTCACATCACATCAACCCAAATTTCTGTCCCTTCATACTACACTTCCTATAGCGTCCCAAACCCCATCTTCCTCAAGTTCTGTATGTTCTGCAGATGACATTTGGAACGAAACACTGGCTAATTGTGAACAATTCAAAATGTTTGTCTGTCCAAATTACCCACTAGCAAAAAATTGTTAGTAAAATGCAGCAGAAAAATAGCTAGTGATAAACGTCCATTTTCTTGTTATCGATAGCCATTCGTCAAGAGTTCATTACCTAAGAGTATGCAACCGTCAATATACCCCCTAGGACGGCGTTTGACATTTTCTACGTCACAAGTTTACACAACCCAGCCAACCTCAGTGATGATAGCATTACCACAGATACGAAAGTTACCAGAATTAATGATATTCATGACTTTAGCTTTAGCATGTAGCTTTAATTTCTAGCCATGGGTATTTGTACAGACGGACTAGCAGAGTGCAGTTCGCTTGCCTATCGATAGTCTTCGACCATACCAAGTTTCAACCTCGCAGCGTTTTCCATAGTGGAAAGACGAGCCAGCCCGGTGGCGACCAATAACGATCGGTTGGGGAGATTTTTCTTAAGTTGTGTGAACCGTACGAAGCTAAAACTGCTCCAGCAAGCTCTCCTGCCATCTGTGCAGAATCCTTTGCATAGATTTAGCCGAGCGATGCTCGTACGCTATTTACAGCTGTATGCTGCAGGCAGCACC
>OZ024789.1:2644548-2804139 GCA_964017065.1 Haliclona indistincta
GTGTTACAATATGAAAAGAACGTTTAAGTATGCATTATAATTATACTGACAAGTACTGGACAAGTATATTTACAAAGTTCAGTGCATGACCAGTTAGCTTAATTTCTTGCAAGTACATCTGCACCACAACCTTTCTCACTGTTACATCCACACTTAACTAGTTCAAGGCATGCTTTGTTGGCTATTGGTTGTGTCATCCAAATAGGTATCTATTTCTGCTGCTGTCAGTCCATGCAAGTCCCCAAGATTCTGGAGTAGGCCTCCGCTGTTCACTTGTAGCCCAGATACTGCTCAAAACTGTTACTCATTATGAAAGGCTGTAAGATAGTGCAAGAAATGCTGTAAGATAGTGCTAGAAAGACTTTAAGATAGCTAGTCACTATATGCAAGAAAGACTGTATATTAAGATAGTGTTAGTAAGACTTTAAGATAGTGCAAGAAAGGCTGTAAGATAGTGCAAGAAAGACTGCTCGAACTACTGTAAGATAGTGCTTGAAATAATTATGTCAGATAGTGCTAGAAATATTGCCGGTAATATAGTGCTTGAAATACTGTAAGATAGTGCTAGAAAGACTGTAAGAAATGCTGTGGAAACATCTGGGAAGCAATTGCAGGCTGCCTTTACAGCAAGAGTAGCAGTTTTGAGCTCATCGATGAAGCAAGAATGGAACTAATTTTGTCAAGAAAGCAAAACTATGGAATGCTCTATTGCAACATGCAAGGTGAGGTGCTTATCAGGTTAGTATCTGGGCTACAAGTGAACAGTGGAGGCCTACTCCAGAATCTTGGGGATGGACCTGCGGCAGCAGAAATAGCGGATGCCTATTTGGATGACACAACCAATAGCCAACGAAGCATGTCTTGAACTAGTTAAGTGTGGATATAAAAGTGAGAAAGACTGTGGTGCAGATGTACTTGCAAGAAATTAAGCTAACTCATAGATAAATACCCCATGTACATGGGGTATTTATCTATGGCTAACTGGTCATGCACTGAACTTTGTAAATATACTTAACACTGAAGTAACCAACAAATTCATTGCTGGGGATGATTCATTATTTAATATACCAGTAGAAGTACATAGTAGAGTACGTTTTAGCCAGTTGAGAAATGGTTTATGTACAAAATGTATGTACTCATTAATTATTCATGAACGTTAAAATATAAAATAACCATAAAAGTTGTCAGGATGCACTACGCGGTTGGGTCCTATTAAAAAATCAAAGCTTAGTACCCAAGGACATGCAGGAAAAAGTTTGGTGCTTTTATCCAGTGTGTCCCCATTCCTCCAAAATAGTCCAAAAATCTGCCCTACTATACCGTGTCTCCCTAATACTAACATGAGCTGTGTATAAATGAGTTTGGGCCCTGTTTATATGCAGCTCACGTTAGTACAGTGTTCTTATGACATAAGGCACAGTATAAAATACAATTAATACACGGAAATTGTCCGATCATTGATCACTCCAAATGCGCACACATTGCCGCCTCTTTCTCCACGACCAGAAGCTTTCAGGGATATTGCTGTCCACCACCGGTTAGTACATAGGTAGGCGTATGCTAGCAGCACTAAATGAAGCGTTGCTGCACTGTTGCTGTGAGGACAGAAACGATTGTCCGATAATAGGTCCAATCGTCCGATTATACATTATTCCGAATACGTCACTTGGAGGCGAATTCTAGCGTGGTCGTAGAAGCGACAGACCAGTCACTCACAGAATCTAGGTTACTATTCAGTGGCTACAAGTTGCCACCACGCACGCCGCCTTCGCTGTTTTAATTCGTACAAAAAAACTGTCCGAAAATACATGCCGTCCGAAAATTGATAATTTACTCTATATTATAGCTATAATAATTCTACCTTAAATTGTGCTAGTATTATTTTTTCTGTATATAGAATTTTACTGATAACAGTGAAATTCTCAGTTCTGGATGAGATAATAGTTAGTCTCAAGCACAAAGTAATGCCAGACTGCTGCTGGTATAAAGCTCATGGCCAATTTCCGCATGCCGGCACTTATTACACCTGTCAGCACAGCCGTGTCACTTCATTTTAATTATGACTCTGTCTAATTGAATAGAACTCTGTTATGTAGCTCAAAACCTGAAACAGGCCATCAAGTAACAACGGTTATTTGTTCTAAATACCGTTTGACTGTCACTGTGGTTGATGTGCGCCCCGTTTGTGCATGACTACGGTCCGTTGCCGTGTACCATCAGGCCTCATAGGCACGGATCGACGTCACAAGCACGCTTACAATAAATTTAATGACATGAGAGACATCGAGAGCGGAGTCGTGATTCCGCTCTGTACGGTGCTGAGCCGCTGCTGATCATTCAAGCTATGGCGAAATCATTTGTTCTCTGCTTTGCTGCAGTGAGTGTGTTGTTATTAAATCAGACTTTCAGCAAAATGACGCTACCTGAGCCGAGCAAAACGTGAGTCATAATTATTTTGCCCCGGACTCAGTGAATCAAGATCATGCTTTCAAACTGTAAAGGTTTCGTTTTGATCTTGTATACACTACCCGTACAACGGTGAGTTCATGCTCTGGCCCTCGTCCTACGGTTGTACTGAGCACGAGGTATAAACTTGAGGACGATAATGAAACTTCAGATGTGTACTCAGACTGGGCTCTGATGCAAGTTTACTCTGCAGGTATTAAATTATGGTGTACATTGCGATGAAAATGAATTAGTTTACTTAAAATTCACAGACATAGATTGTAACTATCATCCAAATATCACACTACCTGATAGATCAAATGGAGAGCGCTACCAGTTCAGAATTCAATTCAGCTGTGCAAATGTCTGTCATTGTGTTACAATTGGTAATGTATCCGATCCTTATGGACAAATACGTGAAAAATGGAGTGAAATATGGGACACGAATGCTAATTCTGGTTTGCTTTGTAGTTTGAATTCATCAGAACATAGAAGTTACTATTCTCGGAGCTTTCATTTTGTCAACTACAGTAGCGGAATTTTTTTAAATGTAACAAATGACATTAATGCAAACAGGGTTAGAAATAGTCCTTGTTCTAATCTAATAATTCCTGATGCTGCAAAAACATCATCATGCTTTTTCCACTCGGCTTCCACACTCAATCCAGCAGTAACTATTTCCCCATCATCCTTCACGATAATATCCTTCAGCACACTACATGTTGAGACATCTTCAATGTCAACTAAGAAAATATCAAGCACGACCACTCAAGACGTACCTGCATTGACTCATACTACACTACCGATAGTGCCGCCAAGCCGGCCATCCTCCTTATGTCCCACGGATGGCATTTGGAATGAAACACTGGCTTGTGAAGAATTAAAAATTGTGGTTTGTCCAAATAACCCACTAGCAAAAAATGGTTAGTGATTTATGAAGCATAGTTATAAAATTCTATTTTCTTTGCCGTTAGTTACTCGTCAATGTCGTTGCAATGGAACATGGGATTCAAATCCCTGTCAAGCATCTTTTAGCAATGTGGAGGAGCTGGTACGTATTATTAATTACAAATTGCTGTGTCATATGGTACTAGAACCTGATAATCTTCTGTGCGCAGATATTACAAGGGCTTGCTGAAGATGGTCTTAGACTACTACTTGAACTACCTTCGAACAGCATTAACAATACTCAGAGACTACAAGTGCTGAAGAGCGCATTTGAAACACAGTTATTAATGGGAATCAATGTTGGATTTGTAAAGGTATTATGCTGATGATGATAATACAGCTGATTGCATATCTATCACTTAGGTATCCATCCAAATTATTAATACAATTCCAGTTGAAGAGGTAATAATAATAATAATTATACATTCTGTTATTAAAAATTTTCTGTAGAATTTTGCTGATAATAGTAAATTTTTCTCAGTTCTGGATGAGATAGCACTTAGTCTCAGGCGCAATTTAACTATTACATCAGCAGATGGATTAATAGGTATGATAGTAAATTATTATGCTAAAATATTACTGTCACAACAGATGCTACATCATTGCCGCTCGGCAATGATATGTAGGGATGATTATTAATAATGCATGAAACACTCAGCTCCATAATAAAAATCATTAGAAAACACATTAATAGTGATTAATATACTGTTAATTTTATGCTACGTACTTGTAGTGTTGAGAGTGCAAGAAGTGTTTTCTGGTGTCAGCAATGTGCTGGGAATACAAGTTAACAATAGCTACATTAGTCTACCTGGAGAACTGTTTCATCAATCACAATCAGGTATTTATTTCAGCCTGATATAATATTTATTTTATTATGAAATTTCATGTATGATAATATAGTATTTGTCGCTTCATTCTATTTTGAAAACTTAATTCATCTCTTTCCAAGCAATGAGAAGTAAGTTTCATATCATGGCAAGTCCAAGTCTGTTTATTGCAATCATTATTAGCCTCTCTCCACTGATTATCTCCTCTGCACTAAGCTGTCAAGATTGTCGTACCAGCAACCTAACAGAGAATGTGACCATTCTCTTTGACCTGCCTCCAAGAATGGGCAACAATAAAACTGAATGTGTGTTCATAGATTTAAAGTAAGTATCATGTGAAAGGATCAGTTTATCTGCATGTGTTTACTGCTTAGAAGTGAAAATGACACAGACATTTGGAAGAGCAATGGTTGTTCAACTGTGAAGTTTAATAATGGCTCTATTATGTGTTCCTGTGATCATCTTACACACTTTGCCATTCTTTTAAGCCCTGGTACACAGGTATGTGTTCTAGCAAATAAAAGAAACATGAAACTTAATTACATAACTTACTTTCACACAACAAAGAATTCTTTAGTACACCAAAAAGTATTGACAGTCATAGGACAAGTGTTTGTGTCTATCTCGCTGGTGTTCCTGTTGGCCACTATTCTGACATTTGTACTACAGAAGTAATTATATGAATTACTCATGCATGTTCACTCATTTGTAACTGCATAACAGGTCTCTTTGGAACATGCGTAACTATATTCACTGTATGTTGTGTGCCAACTTGATTGCTGCCCAGCTCTTGTTTGTAGTGGGTGTGGAGAGAACTGAGAATAAGGTAAAGTAGTGTCCTTCTGTTGTGACTCAATGATCATCCACTCTCCTGCACACAGGCTGTTTGTTCAGCCATTGCTGTGTTGCTCCACTACCTGTTCCTGGTGGTGTTCATGTGGATGCTAATGGAGGGTGTGGTCTTGTACCTAGTATTAGTCAAAGTGTTTGTCAAACACCAAATCAAGCGTTACATTACTTCCTTTACAATAACAAGCTATGGTTAGTAAAATGCATAATAAGAACAGAACCTATTTTTCTTCAGAATCTGATGTATATATGCAGGAATACCTTTTCTATACATGTTGGTAGTAGTCCCTCTAGGATTTCTAGTGAACACTGGTGATAGCGGAAATCATTACGGACAATATAACACTCAAAATGAGCAACTTACTGCGTATGTGACATAATTACACAAAATAATAATATCTTATAAAATATTTTTATCTGTCGCTTTAGGTGCTGGCTGAGATATGATAGTCACTTTATTTGGGCTTTTATTGCTCCAGTCATTCTTATCATTCTGGTTAGTAGACAATCATTATTATCACTTTAGATCACATCTCTGATCGTACATGTAGGTCAACATTGGGTTTCTGATCATGGCTATCGTTGTACTGCACCGTTTAGCAAAAGAGAAAAATGAAAATAAGCCTAACATCGAAACAGCTAAGTATGTATTACAATGGTAAAAAGATGTCACCTAGCCTGCATTCATGAAGGTACTGGATAAAGGTGGTTACTACTTTGGTGATTGTGATGGGTATAGCATGGATTGGTAATGTACTCTTCTTTGATGTCAACCTAATCTTCGTTGCCTACATCATGACCATCTTCATTGCTGGTCAAGGAATAATTATTTTCATCTTGTTTGTACCTCTCTCAAAACAGGTTTGTGTATGTACGTGAGTGTTTAGTGTTACTTTTAAAGCAATATAGGTGAGAGATGGCTACAAAACTTGGTGGAAGAAGCAACGAGAATTGTCAATTGCAGCAACACTCCTGCACTTTGAGCGAATCATTGCAAAATAAACATGTCAGTCTAAAACCTATACATGTAGATATAGGGGGTTGCAATGACATAATGCTTGCATGAGTATATGGATGGATAAACAGCCATGTTGGATTACATGTCGATTGTACCAAATGTATACCTCTACTGCATTGATTGTAATGCCGTTGGACGATAGTAAAATTATTCCTAGTGTCTACGTATGCATGCATTCAGCGTGCAAGCCCAAAAACTAAACATGATGATATCAGCGGTAACCTTGTTAACCCTTTAATTACTAAATTATCTTGCTGAAATTTTAACCTCGTAAATGCTGACCACTTCTCTCGTGAATATCTCGTGTGTCTTTTGTGCTACTGGTCTCAAATTTGCGTCCTTTTACGCCAGTGAGTAGCCGCAATTGCCCACACTCAAGTCAGTCAATATGCCCCTCCCACTTCGAAAGTGAAGCCGATAAAGTGCAACGGCCTCGTCAAATTTTGCTCAAAGTTAGTACTTTGGGGCTGGATACTGAAAAGTACACACAAATAGCAGTGGTTTTGTTGAGTGCAAAATGTAGCCCAGATCATAGAGAATGTCCCAAAATGTGTTTCCGAGCACCCTGAAGCCATAAAATGTCCCAATTTTCTTGGCAGCCATTTTGTTTTTCCTAAAATGTTGTGAATTTTGCACTGAAGCCATAGAAATGCCAAAGCCAATACGTTTAGCGCAGGGGGCGCGCCGAAAACCGGTCAATTTTATGCGGTTATTTGTATTCTTCAATTTGGCTTAATCTCGGAATATTTTAAGGTGGCGGGTACCCTTTCGCCCACGCAACATGAATATTGTTATTTTATGTAAACTTGTGGTGATAATAATTATAATCATAGCAAAATGTAGCACGTGAGCTTGTACAATAATACAACTGTAGTTCACTCGCCGACTCGCTACTGGTGAACAGTTTCTGCGTCAAAGTTTGCGAACAGCTCTATTCAGCGGACCGTCTGACCAGGTTTTTTCGGTTGTACGATGTCTTGGGCAGTCACAAGGGGTAAAAACATTGTCGGGGGAGTTGCCGTTCGAGATTTATGGCTCGAAGAAGGCGAACGCTCGCCCTGGCTAGCTGACATATCGACTCGTTTCTCTGCGCCAACTTACCAGGACACCTGCAGACTCTCTATGTGACTCCGCTGTATGTAGAAGAGTTGGCTAGTGGTATTTGTTCGCGTTTCTCTTACGAGCCTGGGACAAAAGTTGACGTGGAAACTCGAAAAATTCATGATGTGCGTGCTGGTTGCTGCCGACAAGCTAATTTGCATTTAAGCCTAGTTTTAAAGCTGCTGCAGAAGAGCAATCTTTGGCGTCTCGATTACTAGTTCTTATAGCGTTGTAGCGTGTTTCATCTTAACACAGCGATTATATATACACTAGCATACAAACGTATGAATAATTAATTAATGAGCAAAGGGTACCCGCCACCTTAACACTTTTTGATAAAGTTATGGTGTCTGAAGTATGTATGTCGCCAAAAGGCGACAATAGGGGTTAAAGGGTTAACTGCAACCCCTCTAATTATGCTGCAATTGCAAATTTAATTTCCATGCTTATGTATGCAGGCTGTATCTAAGGAGCTTTAAAGAAGTAGAAACGGAATCATGTTATAGTTGTTCAATCAGTACAATAGAGCTAGTATCATTTTCAACATTATGCATGTAATAGTGCATACTCTGGAAAGATGACATTGTCATGGGACCTTTATAATGGAAATCCTGAATTCTTGTCTTTATTTTGTTTATCATTGGTGTATTTGTACATCATTAGTCATATCACTTTTGTTGACTGCATTATTACTTCTTCATTGTACACACTTACTGTGTTCTTACCAGTTGATATCCTTGTTAATACACTCCTTCCACCTTTACATATAGCAAAGCAATCTAAAAAGGGCCACATAAACGAAACCAGGGTACCTTAGTAAACAGGTACTATGCACAATACTACGACCCTTGCAGGAGGACCAACAGTGTGGCTCTTACTGCAGGTGTTCCACCACAACATTAGTAGATCATGAGTCACAGCCGGTCATGTCAGTGGACTAATTGCTCTCCGGTACATGTACAAGATCAGATTAGGTGGGGTGGAAGCACACAGAGTAATAGGAAGAGTGTTAGTACGTAGGAAGGAATAGGAGGAGGAAAAGTGCATGCACATAATGTGTGACGCAGGTAAGAATTATATATAGGGAGGATTTTATTAGTCCATGGAAATAAATTATGACATGCTAGTGATGGGATGGATACTTATATTTCTTTAGTGTCAACAGCCGTCTTCAAAGTGCGTAATGCAGCAAGAATAAAGGATATGCAAGGGTCTTGAGTTAATTGTTTCGGATCTACAAATTAACCAAGGAAATAGCATGCTGCCTCATTGACCCCAGCTTTACGTGATTACATGATTGTCAGTCCTATCTCTCAGACCACACCTTCCACTTCAGCCTTGCATTCTGAAGAGGGTGTGGTTTAATGATCGTGTGGAGGTCATCATGTAATAAGACTCTTGTTTGCTACGAGATACAAACCAAATTAAAAATATTATTGGTGCCGGGTGGTCTGTTTTTCATTGTAATAAAATGAACTGTGTATTCTTGATTTTTGTATCTTGAACTGTCCAATATGATAGGATAGAACATTACTATACAGTGGACAAACAGTACAAGGGTCTTTGCTGACAATACATTCTGCTTAGAAAGGTACAGAATATAGAAAATAGGTTGCAATTTCTATTTTTCGAATAGCCTCGCCTCCAGTCCACACCCTTCAGTTAGTGGACAGTCAGCGCTTGCGCGAGATTCTACGTATACTTCATAAGGGAGGGCGGGGTAATTTCGCCCACGGGGTAATTCCGCTCATTCCAAGTTCGAGCAGCTGATGCCTGCAAACAAGCAAACGAACGGCAGCAGCAAAGTGCTGAATAAATAGCTACACTATATAGCTATACTGAACTGCTCAAGCAAGCGCATGAGCTTGCTTTCTTTTGATAAAAAAATTAATATCTTTTCATCATGGTAGACGAAAAACTACAAAAAAACTTCCTAAAACTTACTTAGCTCAATCATGCTTTATACTCAGAGCCTCGTGTAAGCATAGAATGGATTAGTAATAGTCAATTATACTATAAAAAAGTTTGGGATGCTCAGACACTCCAGATCTCTGACTGCAAGCGGCTTTGGAGCGCACTCACGAGGAAGAAATTTTAAAGAGGTGTGGCTTGCTGAAATAGAGAGCTAGAGGTTAAGATCCACGTTACGGTGAACGTTGAATTATTGTGACGTCACGTTTATGACCACGCCCCTCATTTATTGTCTTTTTCACGGTGAATTTCAACGTTTTTCACGACAAAACAACGTAAATGCAACCCAGCGCTATAGCGTGGGCTAGCTCGTGCAACTCGTGTTTAGAACAGATGCCTGACGTTTCTTTAAGTAAGTTCTTGATGTGTAGAGGGTTTATAAGCAAGCTATGACTGTGTGACACTGACAGGTCGACCCTAGCGCTCAGTACATCTGCATACCGTCTCGGCCGCCAACTCTGACTATGCCAGGATTCCGCTGGAGCGTGAAGCTAGACAAAGGTTTATGTCTCGAAGTATTCAAAACGCGTCCTCAAAGAAACTGCTGATTGGGAGATGGTGGCAACCAGTCTCGGCGCCGAGACTTCCGAGCAGGCGCCTGCAGCACTTCCAAAAGCCAGGGGGTGCAGCTACGTTTATTTTACCTCCTTGCTCTCTACATAGTCCAGGCAGCGACACTCAGCAGCCAGCAGTTGTTCCCTAGCCTGCACGAGCTCGAGCGCGACAAGCAGCGACCGTGATATTAACAATTTATTTTACCGCCCATTTTCACCGTTAACGCGTGACGTCACATTTTAAAATTTTGATAAGGGGTTGTCATCCGCCTCCTCGCACAGGCCGGAAATACCTCCTCGCACAGGCCGGAAATAGTCAGACCTTGTCATCCGCCCACCTCCTCGCACAGGCCGGAAATCTCAATTACAGGCCGGAAGCTTCTATAAAGCTCCACCAAAGGTAGCACTATCTGGAGATTGCTTGGAAGATAGCTGATGCTCCTTGCTCCTGATGCTGGCGCTACTGTTTAGCCGTCTTCACGTGTAAGTTAGTACTGTACGTACATGTACCTAGTCTCGATTCCCCTGCACTGTCTGCTATTCCCCACTGATCAACACACACCAACAGTGTGCTAATTATACATACTAATGTGTAGTGTATGTTGTGTGTATGCCTCGGTGTATGTTGTGTGTGTACGTGCCTGCATAGATAATAAAGTAATTCAGACCTCCCCAATGTCAAAATGCAATGCGTGCATGTACTAATCTATGTACATCATGATTCTACATAGAGCAAGATTGATACAATGTGAATAGATGCCTAGTAGTCGATGTGTAGGCATTAGAGGGTTAAGCATTTTGTTGTGTAGGTCAATATGTGTGTCGTCAATAGCATGACTGTCTATTATCCCTGTCTCCTCTCTCTCTCTCTCTCTCTCTCTCTCTCTCTCTCTCTCTCTCTCTCTCTCTCTCTCTCTCTCACTCTCTCTTTCTCCTCAATAACCAGTTGCCATAGCATCTTTGTGTGTCACAAGGATGCTGCTCCCTATTGGTCTTGCATTCTATGCTTGCAGTGCTATGTTGGTGTAATTGTAATACCCAATAGCTAAACCACAAACCAGCAACAAAGTCACTACGTAGTCTGGACAGCAGTTGAGTAAAATGAATTGATGGCTACTGCACGCTAGACACTACCATGCATGCATGAACTTAATTATGTAATTGGTGGCCCGAACTGTTCATGGCTATGTACAGTAGCAGATGGCTTCACCTATAGCTGAACCTTGATCTGTTTACTTGAGTCACTTGACATGGGTTGTCAGCTAGGGTGGCATGGATAGTGGTTAGAGTACTTGTCATCATGGAATCCGTAGCCATCAAAGAGTTAAATTATCGCTCTCCCCTCTCTCTCTCGTTGTCTTTGTTTTAGTCCCTCTCAATGTTTCTATCTCTGTATTTTCATCTCTAATAACTCTGTACATGTAGCTCTCTCCAAATCTGTCTGCTTTCACTCTCTATCTTACACACATTATAAGCAAAAGCAAAATCTGTGTATGCATGTGCATGAGTGCGTACGTGTGCATGAGTGCGTGTGTGTGTGTGTGTAAAAATTCACCTCCTAAAATTTTTACAAATAAAACAAGCTCTACTAGAAAAGCAAAAAGATGATATTATGTGAGATGATGGAATAGTTATAAATGAGCTTCTGCTGATTGAAGGTCAATTATGAAACCTGAATGAAAGTCAGGTTTCATAATGCGTGCAAGTTTTCCTGCACGCACATTCTCAATCACTTACATAATTTGTGCTCACACTCTCTCTCTCACACTAGTCTTCATCTCTCAAACTATGTCTGATTGACTGCACTGATGAGATCCGATAGATCGAAACAGTCTGATAACTCATGTTGTCGACTGTCTGCAGTTTCAGATTCTATGTTTCTGTTCTCTCTTTCAATTATTATTTTGTTCAGCAAAAATTAATGTGTTCACGTTGTTAAAAATGTAGATCTAATCATACGATTGTTTCAGCTGTGTTCTATCAATAATGTATTTCACAAGTACTATACTAGCCTCATCCCCAGGCCACACCCTCCTTCCTCGTTCATCCCCTCAGCAGGGGGAGTGGCCTGGAGGAGGCTAGTACTATACATGAGATAAATGTAGTACAGGTGTATCACATTATTATCGCATGTGAGACATTGCTTTGAGTTTGACAAACATGAATCAAACGACTTGTATGTGAACTCTGTGATGCAGTATAATGAGTTTCGTACTGTGTAGCTGGTCAGCTTTGAGTTAGTGCATAGTGCAACGAATATTCCTGTCTCAAGACAATAAGGTTGGAGAATCAGTCTATGGTTAGGTAAGCATATCAAGAAGCCAATTGAACACCATTATTATTTCATAATAATTTGTTGCTTTTGTTTCTGTCCTATATTTCTCCATATTGTACATGCCTGTGTAGAGTAGTTGCTGGGATGTTGTACATTTGCAGAGGATATTATTTTTAGCTGCTTGTCTATCAGAATTCCATCAAATCGCTATTGTAGATTCCATGCTACCGCTACACGCTTTGATCATTAATTTTTGTCTAACTTCAGGAGATGCCAGCGTTCCCAGTAGACAGCAAAGTTTCACCAGTTAACTAGAATGCAATCAAGAGAGTGATCACCGTAGACCCAACAGATGCACCTACCTTATGGCGAAATAGTTTATCCAGGCGATCTGTAGTTTTGCAGTATAGCTAAGGTTAATACTTCCGATTCACCCGGTATTTTTGAATTACCGCGGCTTAACGAACTTATGTATGTTCATGCATAACTTTTTCGCTTGTCTTATCAACAATAAAATTTTCAAGTAGAATAAACAATTCACCTAGCTACATCTGAGAGTAAAGCAGCACTGAACATAATAATACTGAACATCTGTTACATGCTCACAACTATGTATTCCAGTATTGGTTCGGATAATTTTACCGTAAAACTCAGCGCTTAAATTTATTACTAAAGTTAATACATCATAAGATGCAGCTTGCAAATCATTAGTAGTAGTCACAGTGGTTTGGTGACTGATAGCAGCACAAGGAGTATCACCAACTATCTCTCACTAAACATACCATCACTAGTCTACGTACTACTACAGTGCTGTACTGGTATGGTTCAGTGATGTTTTGCACTACCAATCAGACTGAACCAGACTGAAATTAGCATCCATGTTATTACTGCCAGGAGAAGGCCTTTTCCGTATGTTCCTGTGGTGTGTGTGATTAGGCGATGATCCAAGTCCCAGATCAGAAATAAAATTAATGTTTCCATCAATACAGGTACATCTGGTCAAGGGCTTATCGAGCCGCGAAGGGGTTCGATAAGCCCTTGATCTGGTCTTGTATGATCACTCATGCCTCTATCCTTTACCACTGCTTTTGTTCCAGTTATTTCCAATTCCTAGCTTTAGTTGCGTTCGGTCACATCTATCTAGCGCTAAGTGCTCTTTGGGATTGATAGCGCACATTAACAATAAAATTAATTTTCTGTGTAAAAAGCTAACTTTTCATTATAGTAATTATTCTTGTTTAATTCTGTTACGTGAACAATAACAATATACAAGGGAAAAGAACTGAACTCAATCCATCACACAATTTTTTTAGATCATACACAATACAAGAGAGCAATGGTTAGTGAATACTTATAATAAGTGTGAAATAATAGCTAGAAATGAATAACTAAAACAGAACGAATAGTAAATTAGCCAGCCTGGGAATGGCAGCATTCTGCAATTCCAAGTGGTCTGTCAGAGACATGATGACATGTTGCACGGCTGCCACGAATACAAGTCATGGCTGAATGTAGGAGAGAGAAGGATAATGAGCACCTTAACCAAGCCAGGGTAGTACTGTAGTGATAATTCTCTTTCATGGATATTTGATCTGTTAAAATTAATGTTGATTAAATTGTGTTGCCTCACTGAGTCTCTTCCCATGCCACCAGTAGTGGAGAAAACAAGAGGAGTAAAAGACCAATTTTTGACTTGTTTGACTCTGTCACCATATTCTCTTTTCTTTGCTAGTTCATGATGACGATACAGGCTTGAAATACTGGATTGACGATAGCTCTGCACGTTTGGATAAAAAATCCTAATATCAAGAAATGAACATTGCTGGCGTCCCCAGACAATACTAGCTGCTGTTGCACTGCTGCACTGCTGTTGTACTAGCTGCTGCACTGCTGTTGTACTATAGCTGCCTCACTGCTGTTGTACTAGCTGCCTCACTGCTGTTGTACTAGCTGCCTCACTGCTGTTGTACTAGCTGCCTCACTGCTGTTGTACTAGCTGCCTCACTGCAGTTGTACTAGCTGCCTCACTGCAGTTGTACTAGCTGCTGCACTGCTGTTGTACTAGCTGCTGCACTGCTGTTGTACTATAGCTGCCTCACTGCTGTTGTACTAGCTGCCTCACTCCTGTTGTACTAGCTGCCTCACTGCTGTTGTACTAGCTGCCTCACTGCTGTTGTACTAGCTGCCTCACTGCTGTTGTACTAGCTGCCTCACTGCAGTTGTACTAGCTGCCTCACTGCAGTTGTACTAGCTGCTGCACTGCTGTTGTACTAGCTGCTGCACTGCTGCAGTGCAAAATTGAATCACAGCAGTCTAGATAGTAATGTTTCATACTGCATTACTAGTAACAGAATACATGAATGCTTAAAACAGCACTCAACTATCTTTACACTGGTCACTACCTCAGTACCAATCCAGTAGCACGTGTTTGGTGCGAGAGAATGGCTTGCATGCTTCCATAGTTCAGCTTCTGCTGCTTGCATGCTTCCATAGTTTTGCTGCTTGCATACTGTGATGGTTCTGCTGCTTGCATGGTTCTGCTGTCCTTCCATGAATATGTTGCTCATGCAGTTACATGCTTCCACCGTATAGTTTTACTGATTATGCTTCCATGGTTCTGCTACTTGCATGCTTCAATTATTCTGTTCGATCCCTGATGCATCTGCTGCTTACACATATGCATCTCGACCGAGGCTTCACTCCTTTGGTGCTTCATTACTACTGCAGTTGGTCTAACATAGTTACTACTGCAGTTGGTCTAACATTGTTACTACTGCAGTTGGTGTAATTTTTCTACATAGCACACAATGTTATGCATTGTCTAGTAGTATGATTGTTTGTAGCTAATGGAACAAGTCTATGCAGGTTAAAGTAGTGCGTAGTCTGTGTCGCCAGTGTGGTCTGCCTGACAAGAGGTCGAAGGTGGAGTGTGTTTTAAGGTTACAAAAACAATATAATTATAACATGAAAAATGACTACATTAAAGTGGTGTTCAATTGGCTTCTTGATATGCTTACCTTACCATAGACTGATTCTCCAACCTTATTGTCTTGAGACAGGAATATTCGTTGCACTATGCACTAACTCAAAGCTGACCAGCTACACAGTATGAAACTCATTATACTGCATCACAGAGTTCACATACAAGTCGTTTGATTCATGTTTGTCAAACTCAAAGCAATGTCTCACATGCGATAATAATGTGATACACCTGTACTACATTTATCTCATGTATAGTACTAGCCTCGCCTCCAGGCCACTCCCCCTGCTGAGGGGATGAACGAGGAAGGAGGGTGTGGCCTGGGGATGAGGCTAGTATAGTACTTGTGAAATACATTATTGATAGAACACAGCTGAAACAATCGTATGATTAGATCTACATTTTTAACAACGTGAACACATTAATTTTTGCTGAACAAAATAATAATTGAAAGAGAGAACAGAAACATAGAATCTGAAACTGCAGACAGTCGACAACATGAGTTATCAGACTGTTTCGATCTATCGGATCTCATCAGTGCAGTCAATCAGACATAGTTTGAGAGATGAAGACTAGTGTGAGAGAGAGAGTGTGAGCACAAATTATGTAAGTGATTGAGAATGTGCGTGCAGGAAAACTTGCACGCATTATGAAACCTGACTTTCATTCAGGTTTCATAATTGACCTTCAATCAGCAGAAGCTCATTTATAACTATTCCATCATCTCACATAATATCATCTTTTTGCTTTTCTAGTAGAGCTTGTTTTATTTGTAAAAATTTTAGGAGGTGAATTTTTACACACACACACACACGCACTCATGCACACGTACGCACTCATGCACATGCATACACAGATTTTGCTTTTGCTTATAATGTGTGTAAGATAGAGAGTGAAAGCAGACAGATTTGGAGAGAGCTACATGTACAGAGTTATTAGAGATGAAAATACAGAGATAGAAACATTGAGAGGGACTAAAACAAAGACAACGAGAGAGAGAGAGGAGAGCGATAATTTAACTCTTTGATGGCTACGGATTCCATGATGACAAGTACTCTAACCACTATCCATGCCACCCTAGCTGACAACCCATGTCAAGTGACTCAAGTAAACAGATCAAGGTTCAGCTATAGGTGAAGCCATCTGCTACTGTACATAGCCATGAACAGTTCGGGCCACCAATCACATAATTAAGTTCATGCATGCATGGTAGCGTCTAGCGTGCAGTAGCCATCAATTCATTTTACTCAACTGCTGTCCAGACTACGTAGTGACTTTGTTGCTGGTTTGTGGTTTAGCTATTGGGTATTACAACATAGCACTACAAGCATAGAATGCAAGACCAATAGGGAGCAGCATCCTTGTGACACACAAAGATGCTATGGTAACTGGTTATTGAGGAGAAAGAGAGAGTGAGTGAGAGAGAGAGAGAGAGAGAGAGAGAGAGAGGGGGGGAGAAAGAGTGAGACAGAGAGAGAGAGAGAGAGAGAGAGAGAGAGAGAGAGAGAGAGAGAGAGAGAGAGAGAGAGAGAGAGAGAGAGAGAGAGAGAGAGAGAGAGAGAGAGAGAGAGAGAGAGAGAGAGGAGACAGGGATAATAGACAGTCATGCTATTGACGACACACATATTGACCTACACAACAAAATGCTTAACCCTCTAATGCCTACACATCGACTACTAGGCATCTATTCACATTGTATCAACCTTGCTCTATGTAGAATCATGATGTACATAGATTAGTACATGCACGGATTGCATTTTGACATTGGGGAGGTCTGAATTACTTTATTATCTATGCAGGCACGTACACACACAACATACACCGAGGCATACACACAACATACACTACACATTAGTATGTATAATTAGCACACTGTTGGTGTGTGTTGATCAGTGGGGAATAGCAGACAGTGCAGGGTAATCGAGACTAGGTACATGTACGTACAGTACTAACTTACACGTGAAGACGGCTAAACAGCAGCGCCAGCATCAGGAGCAAGGAGCATCAGCTATCTTCCCAGATAGTGCTACCTTTGGTGGAGCTTTATAGAAGCTTCCGGCCTGTAATTGAGATTTCCGGCCTGTGCGAGGAGGTGGGCGGATGACAAGGTCTGACTATTTCCGGCCTGTGCGAGGAGGTATTTCCGGCCTGTGCGAGGAGGCGGATGACAAGTCTATATGAAAATTTTTAACGTTTAGCGTTCACCGTAACGTGGATCTTAACCTCTCTAATGACTCGACGACAGGAAATGAATGTTTTGAAAAAGTATGCTGAGCAAGGAGGAAGAATGGCTCTTTGACTTCTGTCAGCGACATGATTGTTAATCACTGGAACTCGGTTTTCTACGACTCATCACTTATTCATCCATGTTTATTCAGCATTCTTCATATTCCACGAATAATTGGCTGCTGACTCACATGATTGCGCACGAATACTGTCAGACATTATTGGGAAGTAGTACAGAAACCTTTCTTTCACGGCTAGAAACCGTTTCCCCTAGCAATTCCTCTTCACAATAGAAAAAGCGTGGTGGGCGGAATTACCCCGAAAAAATAATTTTTGAATTTTCTCAGTAATTAGGAAAGTCAAGCTGCTGTTATTATTAACGGTGATAGTGACTTGCTCTAGTTGCAACCACTAAGAGCACTTAGATTGACCTACAAGATCCTGCTATTGGTTGTTGGAAAGATTGTTCTCTGCTGGAGTAAAGCAGCTT
This sequence comes from Haliclona indistincta, assembly GCA_964017065.1. Lineage (NCBI taxonomy): Eukaryota > Metazoa > Porifera > Demospongiae > Haplosclerida > Chalinidae > Haliclona > Haliclona indistincta. The sequence continues at coordinate 2,662,236 of OZ024789.1, forward strand.
TTAAGTTGGAAACACGGAAGTGTGGGCGGAATTACCCCGCCCTCCCTTAGTAAAATCTACCATTCACGTGCCTATAAAATATACAAGACGCGTATACCTGTACTACCAAAGAATACGGAGTCAGCTCGTGTCTGCTCTGCTTTCAGTGTAGTGTCTGGCCTTCCAACATGAGAGATGGTGTGTGTATTGTAGCACTTGTTCGAAGGACATCTTAGTATCTGAACTCTCGCACATTTCGATTGCGTATGAATGCAGGTATACGGCGAATAATCGATGATATCCGAATTACCAGGTTTTCTGGTAAAATCAACGCATGTGCAGACAGTCATTACCATGCCACTAACCGAAGGGTGTGGACTGGAGGCGAGGCTATTTTTCGAACTGCAATGAGTGTTCAAATACAAAACTTGAAAAGTTGGCTAAAATTTGATTTTTGAACTGTCAGTTTCTTACCAGTTGATATCCTTATAAACAGCTAGTCTTGTACTATTCCAGCAGACTATAGAAAGAAGAGTCAGATAATGTACACATTAAATAGATTCACTAGCACGCAATGAGATTCGCAACTGCATTAAATTTTGTGCTTTCAGATTAGCAAGCTACGTAGAAATTGAACTCTGTTATGTAGGGCAAATACTATTTAGTATTTGTTATAATCAGAAACTGGCCATCAAGTAACATCGGTTATTTGTTCTAAATACCGTTTGACGGTCACTGTGGTTGATGCATGACTACGGTCCGTTGCCGTGTACCATCAAGCCTCATAGGCACGGATCGACGTCACAAACACGCCTATACAGTATAAATTTAATGGATTCAATTTAATGACACTCACAAGAGAGCCGTCATTCCGCTTTGTGTGCTGAGCCGCTCAGTGCTGATCATTCAAGCCATCATGGCGAAATCATTTGTTCTCTGCTTTGTTGCAGTGAGTGTGTTGATATTAAATCAGACTTTCAGCGAAATGACACTACCTGAGCCGAGCATAACGTGAGTCATATTTTGCGACTCAGTGAATCAAGTTCCTGTTTTCAAACTGTGCAGGTTTCGTCTTGATCTTGTATACACCACCCGTCAAGCGGTGAGTTGCTATGGCCCTCGTCCTACGGTTGTACTGAGCACGAGGTATAAACTTGAGGACGATAATGAGACTTCAGATGTGTACTCAGAGTGGGCTCCGATGCAAGTTTACTCTGCAGGTATTAAAAAAATTAGTTATGGTGTAGAGTAAATTATCAATTTTCGGACGGCATGTATTTTCGGACAGTTTTTTGTACGAATTAAAACAGCGAAGGCGGCGTGCGTGGTGGCAACTTGTAGCCACTGAATAGTAACCTAGATTCTGTGAGTGACTGGTCTGTCGCTTCTACGACCACGCTGGAATTCGCCTCCAAGTGACGTATTCGGAATAACGTATTAGGGAGACACGGTAGTGTCTCCCTATGTAGGGTTGAACGAGAAAACAAGATGGCGGCTACATACATGTATTAGCGTTGAAACGCTGATATTTCGCCTGGTGATGAATTTTATAGGTCCAAAGACACTTAAATCTGCTATCTGGCGTTGCCCCATCTTACAGTAGCAAGGAGATAGCTCAAGATTGTTACTAAAGTGACGAACCTGGAAACGGTGAAAATCGAGTTTCGTCATCTTCGTTTTCTTCTTATTCTTTCTTCCACTCGCCTAGCACCTTTACGTGAGCAGTGCCGGGACCAAAACACCCACGAACAGTCGTGAAATTCTCCTGGCATGTGCCTTTTGAACTTAGTTTTTAGCGAAACGGCGATATAAATTCCGCGATTTCTCGATCGTGATCCATTGTCAGCTAAGTGTTAGACGCCATTAATGTGATTGCGCAATACGCACGTGACCAAGCTGTGGTAAGCGCACGTGACCAAGCACAAGCTTGAGTATCGCCAAGCCGTATAGATCACGGAGAACACATATTTGTCTGGTGTCTTCGAAGAACGGTAAGCTAGCAAGCGCAGAATCACCATTCTGCCTTGCCAGACAATTATAACCGCTGTAAACAAGTGTGGGTGGGGCTCGTATGCACTGTATTCATGCATGCGTAGGCGAGCTGATATCTACAGCATAAGAATTATTTAGCTACAAGTTTAAAATTGTTAATAATAAAGAAAGCCATCAACAACAGGAAAACCAAACCAATGGTGGAAACAAAGATGGCACAGTAATTGCATGATATTGAACTGCACTTCACTGAAAAAGAAAAAAGGACACAAACAAGAAAATTAAAAAGATTTCTATCGAAATCAGAAGGATGTAGGGTTGTGAAATCTACCACTGGTCAACAATGTAAACTAACAAGGAACAAGCATGGAATGGTAACACGATTGACTTGCTAACAGACCATAGATCCCTACATCAGTGGCTGTACATAAGCTGTCACAAGCAGAATGCACGTCAGGTGTCAGTCAACAGCAACAAGTTGAACTAGCTATAGTCAACTACAGCAGCCACTGATGTAGGGATCTATGGTCTGTTAGCAAGTCAATCGTGTTACCATTCCATGCTTGTTCCTTGTTAGTTTACATTGTTGACCAGTGGTAGATTTCACAACCCTACATCCTTCTGATTTCGATAGAAATCTTTTTAATTTTCTTTTATCGGACGATTGGACCTATTATCGGACAATCGTTTCTGTCCTCACAGCAACAGTGCAGCAACGCTTCATTTAGTGCTGCTAGCATACGCCTACCTATGTCAGTACTAACCGGTGGTGGACAGCAATATCCCTGAAAGCTTCTGGTCGTGGAGAAAGAGGCGGCAATGTGTGCGCATTTGGAGTGATCAATGATTGGACAATTTCCGTGTATTAATTGTATTTTATACTGTGCCTTATGTCATAAGAACACTGTACTAACGTGAGCTGTATATAAACAGGGCCCAGACTCATTTATACACAGCTCATGTTAGTATAGTGTTCTTATGCCATAAGGCACAGTATAAATTACAATTAATACACGGAAATTGTCCGATCATTGATCACTCCAAATGCGCACACATTGCCGCCTCTTTCTCCACGACCAGAAGCTTTCAGGGATATTGCTGTCCACCACCGGTTAGTACATAGGTAGGCGTATGCTAGCAGCACTAAATGAAGCGTTGCTGCACTGTTGCTGTGAAGACAGAAACGATTGTCCGATAATAGGTCCAATCGTCCGATGATACGTTATTCCGAATACGTCACTTAGAGGCGAATTCCAGCGTGGTCGTAGAAGCGACAGACCAGTCACTCACAGAATCTAGGTTACTATTCAGTGGCTACAAGTTTCCACCACGCACGCCGCCTTCGCTGTTTTAATTGAGTCGTACAAAAAAAACTGTCCGAAAATACATGCCGTCCGAAAATAATATAATTTACTCTACATTGCGATGAAAATGAATTACTATTTTGATTCCAAAATTCACAGACATAGATTGTAACTATCATCCAAATATCACACTACCTGATAGATCAAATGGAGAGCGCTACCAATTCAGAATTCAATTCAGTTGTGGAGATCGTTGTTATTGTGTTAAACTTGGTAATGTATCCTTTCTTTATGGACGCAATATACGTGAAAAATGGAGTGAAATATGGAACAGGAATAATGGTGTGCTTTGTGGTTGGAATTCATCAATACTTAGAAGTATCTATTCTCGGAGCTTTCATTTTGTCAACAACGGAAATTTTGTAAATGCAACCAATGACATTAAAACAAGTACTGTTAATAGTCCTTGCTCTAATCTAATAATTCCTGTTGCTGCGAAAACATCATCGTGCTTTTTCCGCTCGGCTTCCACACTCAATCCAGCAGTAACTATTTCCCCATCATCCTTCACCATAATATCCTTCAGCACACTACATGAAATATCTTCAATGTCAACTAAGGAAATATCAAGCACGACCACTCAAGACGTACCTGCATTGACTCATACTACACTACCGATAGTGCCACCAAGCCCATCCTCCTTATGTCCCACGTACAGATGGTGTTTGGAATGAAACACTGGCTTGTGAAAAATTAAAAATTGTGGTTTGTCCAAATAACCCACTAGCAAAAAATGGTAGTGAATTATAAACTATTATAATTATAAACTTCCGTTTTCTTTGCCGTTAGCTACTCGTCAATGTCGTTGCAATTGAACATGGGATTCAAATCCCTGTCAAGCATCTTTTAGCAATGTAGAGGAGCTGGTACGTATGTACATATATAATTACTTGCATTGTAGGCTTAGCTGTGTCATATGGCACTACATAGGACCTGATAATCTTTCTGTGTGCAGATATTATTAGGGCTTGCTGAAGATGGTCTTAAACTACTACTTGAATTACCATCGAACAGCATTAACAACACTCAGAGACTACAAGTGCTGAAGAGTGCATTTGAAGCACAGTTAAAAATGGGAATCAATGTTGGATTTGTAAAGGTATGCACTGATGTAGATAATACAGCTGATTACATATCTATATCACTTAGGTATCCATCCAAATTATTAATACAATTCCAGTTGGTCAGGTGATAATAATAGTAATAATACATACTATAATAAGCATGTTCTCTAGAATTTTGCTCATAATAGGGAATTTCTCTCAGTTCTTGATGAGATAGCACTTGGTCTCAAGCGCAATTTAACTATTACATCGGCAGATGGATTAATAGGTATTAGTAAATTGATTATTGTCATTGCCGCTCGGCAATGATATGTAGGGGTGATATTAATAATGCATGCATGAATGACTCACCACCTTAATAAAAATCATTAGAAAAACACATTAGTAGTGATTAATAAATAATTTATGCTACGTACTTGTAGTGTTAAGAGTGCAAGAAGTGTTTTCTGGTGTCAGCAATGTGCTTGGAATACAAGTTAACAACAGCTACATTAGTCTACCTGGAGAACTGTTTCATCAATCATGATCAGGTATTTATTTCAACCTGATACTTAATAAAATTTCATGTATAATAATAATTTATAAGTATTTGTCGCTTCATTCTATTTTGAAAACTTAATTCATCTCTTTCCAAGCAATGAGAAGTAAGTTTCATATCATGGCAAGTCCAAGTCTGTTTATTGCAATCATTATTAGCCTATCTCCACTGGTTATCTCCTCTGCACTAAGCTGTCAAGATTGTCGTACCAGCAATCTAACAGAGAATGTGACCATACTTTTTGACATGCCTCCAAGAATGAGAAACAATAAAACTGAATGTGTGTTCATAGATTTAAAGTAAGTATCATGTGAAAGGATCAGTTTATCTGTATGTGTTTACTGCTTAGAAGTGAAAATGACACAGACACCTGGAAGAGCAATGGTTGTTCAACTGTGAATTTTAAGAATGGCTCTGTAATGTGTTCCTGTGATCATCTTACACACTTTGCCATTCTTTTAAGTCCCGGTACACAGGTATGTGTTCTATCAAAATAAAGAAAACATGAAACTTAGATAACTTACTTGCACACAACAAAGAATCCTTTAGTACACCAGAAAGTATTAACAGTCATAGGACAAGTGTTTGTGTCTATATCGTTGGTGTTCCTGTTGGCCACTATTCTGACATTTGTGCTACAGAAGTAATTATATAAATTACTCATGCATGTTCACTTATTAATTTTTTCACTGCATAACAGGTCTCTATGGAACATGCGTAACTATATTCACTGTATGTTGTGTGCTAACTTGATTGCTGCCCAGCTCTTGTTTGTAGTGGGTGTGGAGAGAACTGAGAATAAGGTAAAGTAGTGTCCATCTGTTGTGACTCAATGATCATCCACTCTCCTGCACACAGGCTGTCTGTTCAGCCATTGCTGTGTTGCTCCACTACCTGTTCCTGGTGGTGTTTATGTGGATGCTAATGGAGGGTGTGGTCTTGTACCTAGTACTAGTCAAAGTGTTTGTCAAACACCAAATCAAGCGTTACATTACTTCCTTTACAATAACAAGCTATGGTTAATACAATGCCTGATAAGAACAGAACCTATTAATTTTTTCTTCTGATGTTTGCAGGAATACCTTTTCTATACATGTTGGTAGTAGTCCCTCTAGGATTTCTAGTGAACACTGGTGATAGCGGAAATCATTACGGACAATATAACACTCAAAATGAGCAACTTACTGCGTATGTGACATAATTACACAAAATAATAATATCTTATAAAATATTTTTATCTGTCGCTTTAGGTGCTGGCTGAGATATGATAGTCACTTTATTTGGGCTTTTATTGCTCCAGTCATTCTTATCATTCTGGTTAGTAGACAATCATTATTATCACTTTAGATCACATCTCTGATCGTACATGTAGGTCAACATTGGGTTTCTGATCATGGCTATCGTTGTACTGTACCGTTTAGCAAAAGAGAAAAATGAAAATAAGCCTAACCTCGAAACAGCTAAGTATGTAATACAATGGTAAAATGATGTCACCTAGCCTGCATTCATGAAGGTACTGGATAAAGGTGGTTACTACATTGGTAGTTGTGATGGGTATAGCATGGATTGGTAATGTGCTCTTCTTTGATGTCAACCTAATCTTCGTTGCCTACATCATGACCATCTTCATTGCTGGTCAAGGAATAATTTTTTTCTTCTTGTTTGTACCTCTCTCAAAACAGGTTTGTGTATGCACGTGTGTGTTTAGTGCTTTTAAAGCAATATAGGTGAGAGATGGCTACAAAACTTGGTGGAAGAAGCAACGAAAATTGTCAATTGCAGCAACACTCACTTTGAGCGATTCATTGCAAAATAAACATGTCAGCCTAAAACCTATAGATACAAGAAATTAAAAAGATTTCTATCGAAATCAAAAGGATGTAGTGATGAAGAAATCTACCACTGGTTCACAATGTAAACCAACAAGGAACAAGCATAGAATGGTAACACGATTGACTTGCTAACAGACCATAGATCCCTACATCAGTGGCTGCTGTGACCAGACTATAGCTAGTTAAGCTATTTACTGTTGACTGACACTTTGAATAGAATTCAGCTTGTGACAAAATATTGATCTTATGTACAGCCACTGATGTAGGGATCTATGGTCTGTTAGCAAGTCAATCGTGTTACCATTCTATGCTTGTTCCTTGTTGGTTTACATTGTGAACCAGTGGTAGATTTCTTCATCACTACATCCTTTTGATTTCGATAGAAATCTTTTTAATTTCTTGTTTGTGTCCTTTTTTCTTTTTAGTGAAGTGCAGTTCATATCATGCATGTACGGAGAAGTCTTTGTTTCCACCATTAGTTTAGTATTCCTGTTGTTGATGGCTTTTCTTAAACTTGTAGCTAAAATTATATATCAGGTCTGCCTAGTATCAGGTCTGCCTAGTCGTCTACGCATGCATGCAGTGCATACGAGCCCCGCCCACACTTGTTTGTAGATCTACACGGCGGTTATAACTATCTGGCAAGTGCAGAATGGCGATCCTACACGAGCTTACCGTTCTTCGAAGACTCCAGACAAATGCCGGGTGTGTGTTCTCCGTGATAGTGATCCAATCATCCACACGGTGCAGCGATACTTTAGCTGCTTGGTCACGTGCACTACCCATTGCTAATTGGTCACGTGCGTATTGCGCAATCACAATAATGGCGTCTAACACTAAGCTGACAATGGATCACGATCGAGAAATCGCGGAACTTAGATCGCCGTTACGCTAAAAACAAAGCTCAAAAGGCACATGCCAGGAGAATTTCACGACTGTTCGTGGATGTTTTGGTCTCGGCACTGCCCGCGTAAAGGCGCTAGGCGAGTGGAAGAAAGAAGAAAGAAAGAAAGAAAGAAGAAAACGAAGATGACGAAACTCGATTTTCACCGTTTCCAGGTTCGTCACTTTAGTAACAATTTCGAGCAATCTCCTTGCTACTGTAAGATGGGGCAACGCCAGAGAGCAGATCTAAGTGTCTAAAGACGTCTAAAATTCGACACCAGGCGAAATATCAGCGCTTGAACGCTAATACATTGTATGTAGCCGCCATCTTGTTTTCTCGTTCATCCCTACATAGGGAGACACTACCGTGTCTCCCTAATAGAGGGGTTGCAATGACATAATCCACAATGCTTGCATGAGTATATGGATGGACAAATAGCCATGTTGGATGGACCAAATGTAACTCTACTGCATTGATTGTAATGCCACTGGACGATAGTAAATTATTCCTCTTCATATTTAGTATAAATTCAATGATTCCATCCTAGTGTATACGTAAGCATGCAATCAGCGTGCAAGCTCGAAAACTAATAACGACATGACATCAACGGTCACCTTGTTAACTGCAACCCCTCTAATTATGCTGCAATTGCAAATTTAATGTCCATGCATGTGCAGGCAACATCTAAGGAGCTTTAAAGAAGAAGAAACGGAATCGTGTCCAATCAGTACAATAGAGCTAGTATCATTTTCAACATTATGTAGGTAACAGTAGTGCATACTCTGCAAAGATGACATTGTCATGGGATCTTTATAATGGATAATAATATTTGGAAGTATTCTTTACTTTGTTTGTCATTAGTGTATTTGTACATCATTCATATCACTGTAAGTTGTTGACTGCTTTATTATTTCACAGTGAACATCTTACTGTGCTTATGTCTTATCTCTTACCACTTGTTAATAATTACAAACAGCTAGTCTTGTACTATTTCGGCAGACTATAGAAATAAGATTCAGATAGTGTACACATTAAAGGGATTCACTAGCACGCAATGATTATTATTTGCAACCGCATTAATTTTTGTGCTTTCAGATTAGCAACTTGAGCTACGTAGAAATTGAGAAATTGAACTCTGTTATGGAGGGCAAATACTATTTAGTATTTGTTATATGTAATCAGAAACTGGCAATCAAGTAACATCGGTTATTTGTTCTAGTTACCGTTTGACGGTCACTGTGCATGTGGTTGAATTGATGCATGACTACGGTCCGTTGCCGTGTACCGTCAGGCCTCGTAGGCACGGATCGACGTCACAAATGACACGCCTACAGTATAAGGATTCATTTTATTGACTCTCACAAGAGAGCCGTCATTCCGCTTTGTGTGCTGAGCCACTGCTGATCATTTAAGCCATCATGGCGAAATCATTTGTTCTCTGCTTTGCTGCAGTGAGTGTGTTGTTATTAAATCAGACCTTAAGCGAAATGACACTACCTGAGCCGAGCATAACGTGAGTCATATTTTGCGACTCAGTGAATCAAGTCCATGTCGCGGCAAACTGTACAGGTTTCATTTTGATCTTGTATACACTACCCGTACAACGGTGAGTTCATGCTCTGGCCCTCGTCCTACGGTTGTACTGAGCACGAGGTATAAACTTGAGGACGATAATGAGACTTCAGATGTGTACTCAGAGTGGGCTCCGATGCAAGTTTACTCTGCAGGTATTAAATTATGGTTTACATTGCGATGAAAATGAATTCTATTAATTGATTTTAAATTCACAGACATAGATTGTAACTATCATCCAAATATCACACTACCTGATAGATCAAATGGAGAGCGCTACCAGTTCAGAATTCAATTCAGTTGTGGAGATCGTTGTTATTGTGTTAAACTTGGTAATGTATCCTTTCTTTATGGACACAATATACGTGAAAAATGGAGTGAAATATGGAACAGGAATAATGGTGTGCTTTGTGGTTGGAATTCATCAATACTTAGAAATATCTATTCTCAGAGCTTTCATTTTGTCAACAACGGAAATTTTGTAAATGTAACCAATGACATTAAATCAAGTACTGTTAATAGTCCTTGCTCTAATCTCATAATTCCTGTTGCTGCAAAAACATCATCTTGCTTTTTCCACTCAGCTTCCACACTCGATCCAACAGTAACTATTTCCCCATCATCCTTCACCATGTCATTCAGCACACTACATGAAACATCTGTTGCTGCAAAAACTTCATCTAGCTTTTTCTTGCCGGCTTCCACACTCAATCCAGCAGTAACTATTTCCCCATCATCCTTCACCATAACCTTCAGCACACTACATGAAACACCTGTTGCTGCAAAAACTTCATATAGCTTTTTCCACTCAGCTTCCACACTCAATCCAACAGTAACTATTTTACCATCATCCTTCACCATATCCTTCAACACACTACATGAAACATCTGTTGCTGCAAAAACTTCATCTAGCTTTTTCTTGCCGGCTTCCACACTCAATCCAGCAGTAACTATTTCCCCATCATCCTTCACCATATCCTTCAGCACACTACATGAAACACCTGTTGCTGCAAAAACTTCATATAGCTTTTTCTTGGCTTCCACACTCAATCCAGCAGTAACTATTTCCCCATCATCCTTCGCCATATCCTTCAGCACACTACATGAAACACCTGTTACTGCAAAAACTTCATCTAGCTTTTTCTTGACGGCTTCCACACTGAATCAAGCAGTAACTATTTCTCCATCATCCTTCAGCACACTACATGTTGCTGCAAAAACTTTATCTAGCATTTTCTTGCCAGCTTCCACACTCAATCCAACAGTAACTATTTCCCCATCATCCTTCACCATATCCTTCAGTACACTAGATGAAACACCTGTTACTGCAAAAACTTCATCTAGCTTTTTCTTGGCTTCCACACTCAATCCAGCAGTAACTATTTCCCCATCATCCTTCACCATATCCTTCAGCACACTAGATGAAACACCTGTTGCTGCAAAAACTTCATCTAGCTTTTTCTTGACGGCTTCCACACTGAATCAAGCAGTAACTATTTCTCCATCATCCTTCAGCACACTACATGTTGCTGCAAAAACTTTATCTAGCCTTTTCTTGCCGGCTTCCACACTCAATCCAACAGTAACTATTTCCCCATCATCCTTCACCATATCCTTCAGCACACTACATGAAACATCTGTTGCTGCACAAACTTCATCTAGCTTTTTCTTGACTGCTTCCACACTCAATCCAGCAGTAACTATTTCCCCATCATCCTTCACCATAATTATCCTTCAGCACACTACATGAAACATCTGTTGCTGCACAAACTTCATCTAGCTTTTTCTTGACTGCTTCCACACTCAATCCAGCAGTAACTATTTCCCCATCATCCTTCACTATATCCTTCAGCACACTACATGAAACATCTGTTGCTGCAAAAAGTTCATCTAGCTTTTTCTTGACGGCTTCTACACTGAATCAAGCAGTAACTATTTCTCCATCATCCTTCAGCACACTACATGTTGCTGCAAAAACTTTATCTAGCCTTTTCTTGCCGGCTTCCACACTCAATCCAGCAGTAACTATTTCCCCATCATCCTTCACCATATCTTTCAGTACACTAGATGAAACACCTCTTACTGCAAAAACTTCATCTAGCTTTTTCTTGGCTTCCACACTCAATCCAGCAGTAACTATTTCCCCATCATCCTTCACCATATCCTTCAGTACACTAGATGAAACACCTGTTACTGCAAAAACTTCATCTAGCTTTTTCTTGGCTGCCACACTCAATCCAGCAGTAACTATTTCCCCATCATCCTTCGCCATATCCTTCAGCACACTACATGAAACACCTGTTACTGCAAAAACTTCATCTAGCTTTTTCTTGGCTTCCACACTCAATCCAGCAGTAACTATTTCCCCATCATCCTTCGCCATATCCTTTAGCACACTACATGAAACGCCAGTTGCTGCAAAAACTTCATCTAGCTTTTTCTTGCCGGCTTCCACACTCAATCCAACAGTAACTATTTCCCCATCATCCTTCACTATATCCTTCAGTACACTAGATGAAACACCTGTTACTGCAAAAACTTCATCTAGCTTTTTCTTGGCTTCCACACTCAATCCAGCAGTAACTACTTCCCCATCATCCTTTACCATATCCTTCAGCACACTACATGAAACACCTGTTGCTGCAAAAACTGCATCTAGCTTTTTCTTGGCTTCCACACTCAATCCAGCAGTAACTATTTCCCCATCATTCTTCACCATAATATTCTTCAGCACACTACATGAAACACCTGTTGCTGCAAAAAGTTCATCTAGCTTTTTCTTGCCGGCTTCCGCACTCAATCCAGCAGTAAATATTTCTCCATCATCCTTCACCATAGAATCTTTCAGCACACTACATGAAACATCTTTAACGTCAACTTTAGAAATATCAATCACGACCACTCAAGACGTACCTGCATTGACTCATACTACACTACCGATAGTGTCACCAAGCCCATCCTCCTTATGTCCCACAGATGGCATTTGGAATGAAGCACTGGCTTGTGAAGAATTACAGATTGTGGTTTGTCAAAATAACCCACTAGCAAAAAATGGTTAGTGAAGTATGAAGTATTGTCATAAATTTTCTTTTCTTTTCCATTAGTTACTCGTCAATGTCGTTGCAATGGAACGTGGGCTTCAAATCCCTGCCAAGCATCTGTCAGCAGTGTAGAGGACCTGGTACGTTTGTATATATAGTAGGCTTTGCTGTGTCATTATGGCACTAGAACCTGGTAATCTTTCTGTGTACAGATATTAGAAGGGCTTGCTGAAGATAGTCTTAGACTACTCCTTGAACTACCATCGAACAGCATTAACAACACTCAGAGACTACAAGTGTTGAGGAGTGCGTTTGAAGCACAGTTAAAAATGGGAATCGATGTTGAATTTGTAAAGGTATTAGCTGATGAAGATGATACAGCTGATTGCATATCTATCACATAGTTGTCCATCCAAATTATTAATACAATTCCAGTTGATCAGGTAATAATAACATTTATAATTTTATTCTACATACTATTATTAAGCATTTTCTGTAGAATTTTGCTGATAATAGTGAATTTCTCTCAGTTCTTGATGAGATAGCACTTAGTCTCAAGCGCAATGTTATTATTACATCAGCAGATGGATTAATAGGTAATAGTACGTAAAATATTACCTATAGATGCTACATCATTGCTGCTCGGCAATTATAATAATAATTATTATGTAGAGATGATACTGATATTGCACGAAACATTCAGCTCCTTAATTATATTATACTGTTAATTTTATGCTACTTGTAGTGTTGAGAGTGCAAGAAGTGTCTTCTGGCGTCAGCAATGTACTGGGAATTCAAGTTAACAACAACTACATTGGTCTACCAGGAGAACTGTTTCATCAGTCACGATCAGGTATTTATTTCAGCCTGATAATTATAATATTTCATGTAATTATAAGTATTTGTCGCTTCATTCTATTTTGAAAACTTAATTCATCTCTTCCCAAGCAATGAGAAGTAAGTTTCATATCATGGCAAGTCCAACTCTGTTTATTGCAATCATTATTAGCCTCTCTCCACTGATTATCTCCTCTGCACTAAGCTGTGAAGATTGTCGTAACAGCAATCTAACAGAGAACGTGACCATACTGTTTGACTTGCCTCCAAGAATGGACAAAAATAAAACTGAATGTGTGTTCATAGATTTAAAGTAAGTATCATGTGAAAGGATCAGTTCATCTGCACGTGTTTACTGCTTAGAAGTGAAAATGACACAGACGTTTGGAAGAACAATGGTTGTTCAACTGTGAATTTTAAGAATGGCTCTGTAATGTGTTCCTGTGATCATCTTACACACTTTGCCATTCTTTTAAGCCCTGGTACACAGGTATGTGTTCTATCAAAATAAAGAAAACATGAAACTTGCATAACTTACATGCACACACCAAAGAATCCTTTAGTACATCAGAAAGTATTAACAGTAATAGGACAAGTGTTTGTGTCTATCTCGCTGGTGTTCCTGTTGGTCACTATTCTGACATTTGTGCTACAGAAGTAATTATATGAATTACTCATACATGTTCACTCATTAATTTTTTCACTGCATAACAGGTCTCTATGGAACATGCGTAACTATATTCACTGTATGCTGTGTGCTAACTTGATTGCTGCCCAGCTCTTGTTTGTAGTGGGTGTGGAGAGAACTGAAAATAAGGTAAAGTAGTGTCCTTCTGTTCTGACTCAATGATCATGCACTCTCCTGCACACAGGCTGTCTGTTCAGCCATTGCTGTGTTGCTCCACTACCTGTTCCTGGTGGTGTTCATGTGGATGCTAATGGAGGGTGTGGTCTTGTACCTTGTACTTATCAAAGTGTTTATCAAACACCAAATCAAGCGTTACATTATTTCCTTTACAATAACAAGCTATGGTTAGTAAAATGCATATACATAAGAACAGAACCTATTTTCCTCTGATGTTTGCAGGAATACCTTTTCTCTACATGTTGGTAGTAGTACCTCTAGGATTTCTAGTGAACACTGATGATAGCGGAAATCATTACGGACAATATAACACTCAAAATGAGCAACTTACTGCGTATGTGACATAATTACACAAAATAATAATAAATTATCTTATAAAATATTTTTATCCATCGCTTCAGGTGCTGGCTGCGATATGATAGACACTTTATTTGGGCTTTTATTGCTCCAGTCATTCTTATCATTCTGGTTAGTAGACAATCGTTATTATCCCATTAGATCACATCTCTGATCATACATGTAGGTCAACATTGGGTTTCTGATCATGGCAATCGTTGTACTGTACCGTTTAGCAAAAAAGAAAAAAGGAAATAAGCCTAACCTCGAAACAGCTAGGTATGTATTACAATGGTAAAATGATGTCACCTAGTCTGCATTCATGAAGGTACTGGATAAAGGTGGTCACTACATTGGTGATTGTGATGGGTATAGCATGGATTGGTAATGTACTCTTCTTTGATGTCAACCTAATCTTCGTTGCCTACATCATGACCATCTTCATTGCTGGTCAAGGAATAATTATTTTCATCTTGTTTGTACCTCTCTCAAAACAGGTTTGTGTATGCACGTGTGTGTTTAGTGCTTTTAAAGCAATATATAGGTGAGAGATGGCTACAAAACTTGGTGGAAGAAGCAACGTGGAATTGCAGCAACATTCACTTTGAGCGAGTCATTGCAAACGAAACAAGTCAGTACAAATTATAGATATAGAGGGGTTGCAATGACATAATCCAAAGAAAATTAAAAAGATTTCTATCGAAATCAGAAGGATGTAGGGTTGTGAAATCTACCACTGGTCAACAATGTAAACTAACAAGGAACAAGCATGGAATGGTAACACGATTGACTTGCTAACAGACCATAGATCCCTACATCAGTGGCTGCTGTAGTTGACTATAGCTAGTTCAACTTGTTGCTGTTGACTGACACCTGACGTGCATTCAGCTTGTGACAGCTTATGTACAGCCACTGATGTAGGGATCTATGGTCTGTTAGCAAGTCAATCGTGTTACCATTCCATGCTTGTTCCTTGTTAGTTTACATTGTTGACCAGTGGTAGATTTCACAACCCTACATCCTTCTGATTTCGATAGAAATCTTTTTAATTTTCTTGTTTGTGTCCTTTTTTTTCTTTTTCAGTGAAGTGCAGTTCAATATCATGCAATTACTGTGCCAACTTTGTTTCCACCATTGGTTTGGTTTTCCTGTTGTTGATGGGTTTTCTTTATTATTAACAATTTTAAACTTGTAGCTAAATAATTCTTATGCTGTAGATATCAGCTCGCCTACGCATGCATGAATACAGTGCATACGAGCCCCGCCCACTCTTGTTTACAGCGGTTATAATTGTCTGGCAAGGCAGAATGGTGATTCTGCGCTTGCTAGCTTACCGTTCTTCGAAGACTCCAGACAAATATGTGTTCTCCGTGATCTATACGGCTTGGCGATACTCAAGCTTGTGCTTGGTCACGTGCGCTAACCACAGCTTGGTCACGTGCGTATTGCGCAATCATTATTAATGGCGTCTAACACTTAGCTGACAATGGAACACGATCGAGAAATCGCGGAATTTATATCGCCGTTTCGCTAAAAACAAAGTTCAAAAGGCACATGCCAGGAGAATTTCACGACTGTTCGTGGGTGTTTTGGTCTCGGCACTGCTCGCGTAAAGGTGCTACAGTGTTCCACACGAAGAGAGGGAATTAATGTTAGGAATGTATGACGTCACGTCAATAGCAACAATACATTATATCAGACAAAATGGCCGCCAAAAACCTGGTCTCTTGCAGAGTGAAGTCGCGCTTGACGCTGTATATGCTTCTACAGACGCTAGGTGAGATCTACTTTCATGATTAATGTTTTGGCATTGCAGTCATGAAGTTTTAGAGCTTAACTACCAGTAGAACTGGAATTCCTGTCCCTAACGTTTGGCTCGTCGTGAACGGTCAACTTTTGCTCTTTGCCGCCGATGTGGTACTGATCGGGACCAATCCTGCTGACAACAGATAAGCATCCGAGGTGAAAGCATCAATGCAGCGATGACAGCGCTTAACTACCAGTAGTCCCTGAGATTCGCTCCCTAACGTGTTTTTCCAAATGGTTGCCTGTCTTTCACATTACTGTCACGTGAGTGTCATCTGACAAGAAGCCATATAAAGCACAAGATTCAGTAAGGATAGAGGATCAAAATGATACATACATCATAAATCTAGGACATATGATTCTAGAGAAATCAAGCAAACTGTCAACACACAATTATTCCTTCTCTTCGTGTGGAACACTGTAGGCGAGTGGAAAGAAAGAAAGAAAGAAAGAAAACGAAGATGACGAAACTCGATTTTCACCGTTTCCAGGTTCGTCACTTTAGTAACAATCTTGAGCAACCTCCTTGCTACTGTAAGATGGGGCAACGCCAGATAGCAGATTTAAGTGTCTTTGGACGTATAAAATTCATCACCAGGCGAAATATCAGCGTTTGAACGCTAATACATTGTATGTAGCCGCCATCTTGTTTTCTCGTTCAACCCTACATAGGGAGACACTACCGTGTCTCCCTAATAATGCTTGCATGAGTATGGATAGACAAATAGCCATGTTGGATTACATGTTGATTGGAGCACTGAAAATGTACCTCTACTGCATGCATGCAAATTGCGTGTAATGCTGGATGGTTGTAAAATAATCCCTCATTGTAGTCAGTATAAATACCAAAATCAATGATTCTCTCTCCTAGTATAAGCATGCATTCAGCATGCTAGCCCTAAAACTAAAAATGGCATGATATCAACGGTCACCTACTTAACTGCAACCTCTGTAATTATGCTGCCATATTGTAAATTTAATGTCCATGCATATGCAGGCAATATCTTTAACGAGCTTTAAAAAAGAAGAAACGGAATCATGTCACGTATAGTTGTCCAATCAGTATACAATAGAGCTATTTTCATTTTCAACCTTATGTAGGTAACAGAGCTAGCCTCGTCCCCAGGCCAATTTCTTAGGAAATTAGGCCTGGTAACAACGGACTCGCGCATGCGCCAATTTTTCCGCGAGAAATACGTACATGACGCACGTAATGGGCGGGGCCTATCGTTAACTCGTCATCGCAATCAGCTGTTTGCTCAGACATGGCTTCAGCTAATCGACTACGTACTTGGTCTACCATTAAAGCAATCAAGGGTGTAATAACTAAAACAACACTGGCATCAGTTAAAGCTAGCTTATAGTCAAAAACGAACGGTAAGGTGTGGAAACACAGGCTCTTGCCAAAACCTGTCGGTAGCCAAACAAAAACGTCCCTTCCATTGTAAACCGCGTTGATAGCTGTGCGTTGCTCCGGCTTCAGAACTAGATCTGGCGTCCCTAACTTCTGCAGCGCGTAAGTAACCGAGCTAGAGAATTCAACAGCCATAACGGTGGAACGAGTCGGCAGTACAGTATACTGATTATGACGTTAGACTGTCACGGATATAACACAATAATATACGGTTTCCCAAATATTTGGGAAAAATTAGCGCATGCGCGAGCCGTTGTTACCAGGCTGTCTTTTAGCAGCCTGGGGACGAGGCTAGTAACAGAGCATACTCTGCAAAGATAACATTATCATGGGATCTTTATAATGGAAATCTTGAATTCTTGTCTTTAGTTTGTTTGACATTAATGTATATATTTGTACATCATTAGTCATATCACTGCTGTTGACTGCTTTATCATATCTTCACTGTGCGCATGATCCTTCTTACTGTGCTTATCTCTTACCAGTTCATGATATATCCTTGCTAATAATTATAAATAGATAGTCTTGTACTATTCAGACTAGAAACAAGATTCTAATAATTAATGTACTCATTAAAGAGATTCACTATATAGCACGTAATGATAATTATTCGCGCAACCACATTAATTTTTGTGCTTTCAGATTAGCAAACTAGGGTTAAGATTTTCCATGTTTGAATTAGCGAGGATCTATACTATTACAAGACTGCTGCTGGTATTAATCAAGCTCATGACTGATTTCCGCATGGCACTGTCAACTCAGCAATTTAAACTTCTTTTTTATTTATTGACACTGTCGACCTCTGTTATGTAGGGCAAAAACTACTTATTATAATCAGAAACTGAAATTCACAGAACATCAAGTAACACTGAACGGTTATTTGTTCTAAATAGTAACTGCATGTGGTTGATGGTCACCGCTGCATGTGGTCTGTTTCTTGGTCACTGCATGTGGTCCGCTTGATGGTCACTGCATGTGGTCTGTGCATGACTACGGTCCGTTGCCGTACATGTACCATCAGGCCTCATAGGCACGGATAGACGTCACAGACACAATAAATAACTATAAATAACACTCATGCACACTGTGAAGACAGCCTTGATTCCGCTTTGTGTGCTGCGCCGCTGATCATTCAAGCCAAGGCGTAATCATTTGTTCTCTGCTTTGCTGTAGTGAGTGCTATGGTTAATAAAATGCATAATAAGAACAGAACCTATTTTTCTTTTGATTTTTGAAGGAATACCTCTTCTATACATGTTGGTAGTAGTACCGCTCAGATTTCTAGTGAACACTGGTGATAGCGGAAATCATTACGGACAATATAAAAATCAAAATGGACGACTTACTGCGTATGTGACATAATTACACCAAATAATATCTTCAGAAACCCAATGTTGACCTACATGCATGATCAGAGATGTGATCTAAAGTGATAATAATGATTGTCGACTAACCAGAATGATAAAAATGACAAGAGCAATAAAAGCTCAAATAAAGTGTCCATCATAACTCAGCCAGCACCTATAAAGTGATAAAAAAAACTATTTATGATCATGGCAATCGTTGTACTGTACCGTTTAGCAAAAAAGTAAAATGAAAATAAGCCCAGCCTCGAAACAGCTAAGTATGTATTACAATTATGGTAAAATGATGTCACCTATAGCCTGCATTCATGAAGGTACTGGATAAAGGTGGTTACTACATTGGTGATTGTGATGGGTATAGCATGGATTGGTAATGTGCTCTTCTTTGCCTACATCATGACCATCTTCATTGCTGGTCAAGGAATAATTATCTTCATCTTGTTTGTACCTCTCTCAAAACAGGTTTGTGTATGCATGTGTGTGTTTAGTGCTACTTTTAAAGCAATATAGGTGAGAGATGGCTACAAAACTTAGTGGAACAAGCAACGAAAAATGTCCATTGCAGCAACACTCACTTTGAGCGATTCATTGCAAAATAAACATGACAGCCTACAACCTATAGAGGAGTTGCAATGACATAATCCACTAATGCTTGCATGAGTATATGGATGGACAAACAGCCATGTTTGATTACATGTCAATTGTACCAAATGTACCTCTACTGCATTGATTGTCATACCGTTGGACGATAGTAGAATTATTCCTAGTGTATACATAAGCATGCATTCAGCGTGCAAGCCCGAAAACTAAAAATGATGATATCAGCGGTCACCTTGTTAACTGCAACCCCTCTAATTATGCTGCAATTGCAAATTTAATTTCCATGCTTATGCATGCAGGCTTTATCTAAAGAAGTAGAAACGGAATCATGTTATAAATATGTCATAGTACTGTATGTTATTGTCATGTTGTAGTACAAAAGAGCTATTATCATTTTCAGTGTATACTCTGGAAAGATGAAATTGTCATGGACCTTATAATGGAAATCTTGAATTCTTGTCTTTATTTTGTTTATCATTAGTGTATTTGTACATCATTAGTCATATCACTGCTGTTGACTGCTTTATTATTTCTTCATTGTACACACTTACTGTGTTCTTACCAGTTGATATCCTTGTTAATACACTCCTTCCACCTTTACATATAGCAAAGCAATCTAAAAGGGCCACATATACGAAGCCAGTGTACCTTAGTAAACAGGTACTATACACAATACTACGACCTCTTGCAGGAGGACCAACAGTGTGGCCGTCTTATTACAGGTGTGCCGCCACAACATCATTAGATCGTTAGACACAGCCGGTCATGTTAGTGGACTAATTGCTCTCCAGTACTTGTACAAGATCAGATTAGGTGGCGTGGAAGTACACAGAGTAATAAGAGGAGTGTGAGTACGTAGGAAGGAATAGGAGGAGGAAGAGTGCAGGCACATAATGTGTGATGCAGGTAAAAATTTTATAGGGAGGATTTTATTAGTCCATGGAAATGAATTATGACGGGATAGGATAAAACTACACTGTTACAAACATGTTGCCTTCTTTGAAGGGATAAAAGAGTGTAGGGGGTACACTGTTCTTTTCCTTCTTGTTATTAAGGGAAAAAAGAGTGTGGGGTACACTGTTTGTCTCCATCATAATGATGGAAGAAAAGAGTGTGGGGTACACTGTTTGTCTCCATCTTTGATGGAAGAAAAGAGTGTGGGGTACACTGTTTGTCTCCATCTTTGATGGAAGTAAAGAGTGTGGGGTACACTGTTTGTCTCCATCATAATGATGGAAGAAAGGAGTGTGGGGTACACTGTTTGCTGCTGTGCATGTTTCTCTCGCATATGTTTCTCACGAAAACCATCGCATTATCTTGACAGTAACTGCTGTTTAGCAAATTTAAGGTGTGGATTACTTGAATGGAATTGTGACTCTGGACTAATCTCTGAGGCACGGTGTTAAATTCTTCAGCCTTTGGTTACAAGGTGCTAAATCCTTCAGCCTTTGGTTATAAGGGCCAAAAGCTGCATTTTAGCATGGATAGCAGCATTTTAGTCAAGATGGCAGCAGTATACTAGAGAGAATGATGGATGAAGGCTCAAAGAAAATGGACATACTAGATGAAGATGGAAGGATGGATGACAGCAGTATACTAGATGAGGGAAGGATGGATAGCAGCAGCATACTAGATGAGAGAAGGATAGATAGCAGCAGCATACTAGATGAAGATGGAATGATGGATAGCAGCATGCTAGATGAAGATGGAATGATGGATAGCAGCAGCATACTACATGAGAGAATACTGAATGAAGACTCAGAGAGATTGATGGATAGCAGCAAATTACTTGATTGTAAAGGTAAGCATTAAAAGGACAATTGAATAATAATTATTATGAAGCTTGTTCTCTTTAGAAATGTGTGAGAACTGTGGTAGTGAAGCAGACATCTTCTGCAAGCAGTGTGACTTTCATTACTGTACTATGTGTTCTACTGCAAGACATAAACATCCTGCAAGAAAAACACATATTCTCACAGTGCTACGCCAAAGAGATTCACTTCCTCTGTCTCATGAAGGTAAGATTACTGGGCTTCAGTTGTGTATGTATGATACTATTGCTGTATCGGTGTGATAGAGCCAAGGGGTACTACGTAGAATTTAATGTAGACTGATGATAAAAAATAAAACTGACTTCACTATACATTGTACACCGCTCTTTCTCTACAATAATATGTGTCCCATGAAATAAGCATTTGACATCAATGTGATTCTAATTTCCATAATCACAAATTTTTGTGAACTGTTTTCAATTCACGAATAACATACATTTTAATGTGTAAAGTATTGGCTAGTTAACAGCCAGTACAGTAACTCTCCTGATGTAACCTACTATGTGTGTTGAGCTTGAAATAATCATTATCCTTCTGATTTGTAGCTGATTTTGACCTCACAATGACTGGATTGCTACTGAAGAAATTCAATCTAACCACCTTCAAAGATTGGCAGTTAAGGGCAATCAAGGCTCTCGTTGGTGGACAAGATGCTCTTGTAGTACAGCCTACTGGTTCCGGAAAAAGCCTGTGCTATCAGTTTCCAGCAATATGGTTGAAGAAGACAACAGTCGTTTTGACTCCAACTATCAGCTTAATGGATGATCAATCAAGTTCATTGTCTTCTAAAGGAATCAAAGCAACGTTTTTGGGCACAGCACAGCAAGACACGCAGATACCTCACAAATTGCTCGCAGGTGAATATGAGATCGTATTTGTTACTCCAGAGAGTTTCTTTGCTGACAATGGGCAACCTAGAGAGCTTTTTAAACAGCTAAACTGCAAAAATAGAATTGGAGTGATAGCCCTTGACGAAGCTCATTTGTTTTCTTCCTGGATTTCATTTCGGTAAGTTCTATTTATGGTGTCACACTTTTGCATTATAATTGTGTATAATTCATTATTACAGGCCAAAGTATGCACATGTTGCTGAGCTTCATTCTCATTTCACTGGAATTCCGATTGCTGTTTTGACTGCTACTGCTACACCTCCTGTACAAGCCAAGCTTCTTAGTCTATTGATCAACCCAGTTAGAGAAATTGCATCAGTAAACAAGCCAAATGTTGCCTATATTGTGAAGCAACTGCGACCATTGCCTAAAGGTACTAACCATACACTTGCTAGCTCAGCGTTACTGTATAAATGCACACAATAATTTATTTCATGGGCTTTTGCATATACTCTTACACACAAAACTATTCTTGTTTAGTTTAGTTAATCCACAAAACATACCCACAAAAATTCTGCATCTAGAGCTATTTTATGTGTACACAGGTTCTGTAGTTGATGACGACTACGAGTGCAAATTTACACACCTTGCTCATCAAGTGCTACCACACATTCAGAAAAGAAGGGCAATTGTCTATCTTGATGCTGCTAAGGATGTACCTAGGCTTGCCATTGCGCTTTGTCGTTCTGGCCTAAAATCTTGTGCCTACCATGGGAAGAACATGTCGACACATGATAAGTTGCGAGCACTTGAGAATTGGAAGAATGGGGAAGTTGAAGTAATGGTTAGCACTTCCGCCTTTGGTCTGGGTATTGATCGTGGAGATGTAGAAGCAGTTGTAAAAATTGGTGTTCCAAAATCTATAGAGGATATGGTACAGATGTTTGGTCGAGGTGGAAGAGATGGACGAAATGCTCAAGGTATGATCGAACTTAATCTCATAATTAATTAATTGAGCTGTGTATACATAAATTTTAGGAATATTGTTGTACAGAGAAGATGATTTACAGATGGCTTGCTATTGGTGCAAGAGCAGTCAAGACCAATGTATTTTGACTCAATTTCAAGACAGCTGGAAGTAAGATTATTCTAGTGATAGCTAGTTATAACTGTTGACATGTACTATGCAATAAGTGATTAGTCTGTTAATAGCGTATTAACATTCCGATTTTGTGTACACTTCCAGGTTTGTTTATGCTCATCTAAATGGCAAGTGCAGGAGACATGTGATTTTGGAATACTTTGGAGAAGATCCGAGCACAGCATTAGCACCAACAAGCCAGTGCTGTGATATTTGCACCACAAGCCCTCAAGACTTGGTTGATGTCCAAAAGCAGATGGAGATAATTGTTAGAGCTATCTTCGAGCTGTGTGCAATCAATGCTACCGGAGAGAAGAAGGTATACATGCATGCTAGAGGTGAAAGTTAATGCATAAGTCAATTTCTTCTTACAGATTGCTGAGTGGATACGAGGTTCACAGTCAGATCGTATGAAAAAGCTAAAATTGTCTGATTCTCAGACGTATGGCTCTGGCATGTTTCTTCAACTATCACTTGATACCTGGAGGCAACTGATTAAGATAGCATGGCTGAATGGCCTTCTCACCCGGACAATGAGTTTGGGAGTTGCTATAGGAAAACACTACAACATCGCATTTAACACATATCAAGTACGTACCGCAAATACTCACATACTAGTGCAACATACATAGTAGTAATTATAACTGATAATTTATGTACATGTACCCTAACTGCATGTCTCTCCTGCTTGTTACATTGTAATCAATTTAGTACTTGTAATTCATACACACAATGACAGAGATTGAGCTACTTTAACAATACATTATTACGGAAACACATGTAAAACTTTAACTGATTGCAGCACATGTAAGGTAGACATGTCAAACAAATAATTCATTTTGCTTTGTTATTGTTCTTTATAGGTGTCGTCAGAAGGTCAAAACTTCCTTACCACTCCTACTAGTGTTTTGTCACCTAGTCTTGAACTTGGCGCAAGACAATCTGCTGACCTCTCTTCTGATCTCTCTACTGATTCCTCCACAAAAACAAGAGTTAGTTCCACTTCGACAAAACGAAAATCCAAAGGGACCCAAGCATTACCTATCATCCGCACTCTATTGTCACAAAGTGAAAACTGGTTTGAAATCACATCTCCTGATGACTACCAATACCCTGGAGTATTTCAACAAGACCATCCACGAAGAGTAGCATTTTGTTCAGATGTAACGTCACTTCCATTTTATGATGCATCCAACGAACACTTCCTTTTCGATGACATCCAATTCGGAAAAGGACACATTCGTGGAATTCGCACAACTAGCATGAATGTAAATGGGACAGAAGAAGATGTTTGTTACAAGATAGCGCCATGTAAAGGAGTGAAAGTTTGCAGTAATGCTGACTGTTCTTATGTCACATCGACCAGAGAGAGCAAAGCCTGTCCAAATCATCCTACCATCAACCTCGAACTAACTAAAGATTGTCTAGTGGATTTTTACTATATTTGGCCGAAGGATTGTGAAGATAAAAGAAGATGGATAGGTGGTCTACTAAGATGCGGCGATATGAGAGATAACAATCTTCATTCGCACCCTCTCAACCCACCTGCCAAGATTCCAGTGAAGGTAGAGGCCGACATAAGAAGGGCACTAGTTGAAAATCCACGGCTAAAAACCTCTGACATAATGATTGGTATGTACATTAATAATAATTGTATCATGCACACTATAAGTATTGTCTTTAACAGGAAAAGGTTTGGCATACATGCCCAGCGCAGCATCGTTGGCAGCAACACACAAAGGCAAAATGAAAAACCTAAGACTGTCAACTCTGCGTGACAGTCATGTGGATCCAAAATCTTGCATACTGAAGCTTGAAAAAAGCTTGCTAGAGTATGACAGCACTACTAAAGAGAGCATCGGATTACAGGGTAAATTTAGCGTAGTGGTGCTAGTAACATGTTGCCTTAATGTATGTGCATACAGGGGGACATTTTGCCACATACCAAGAACTTGGTCATCCTTATGTGCAAGATTTTAGTGTTGGTAGAGAGTTTACCTGGGTCCTATGCATGAGCCCTCTTATGGCTAAAGTTCTTGGAAACTCTGACTTCATTGAAGTGGATGCTACCTTCAAAACTTCTATCGAGCTTGGTAACACAATCAATGTACATGTAGTTACATTTGACTATGAGACACTGCAATGTAAGCTACAATTAAGCTGACAAAAAGAAACTTATATGTATAATTTTGTTTATACACAGGGATGGTTGTTGCCAGAGTGTGGTTAAACCAACTAGATGCGGCAGCTTACACCACATGCTTTACAGTGTTGTTTCGCAAAGTTAAAGAATTATGCCCTACCTTTGTGATAGGAAAGTCTCTAGTAGGAATTGTAGCAGATTGGTCAGATACGCAGATCAAGGGACTAGAAGGTGCCATTGGGGAGGAGACTGTTGCCAATGTGATGAAAGGCTGTCAAGTTAGTTATTAAGTCTGTGTACCAAACATGAGTTATGATTTGTCTATTTTAAACAAGGTTCACTTCATGAGATCAGTCAAAAGAGTAGGGGAACGGCTCAAGGAATGTTCAGTAGAGTCACGGCAAGTGTTTGTCAGCCTTGGTTATGCAATATTGGAAGCCAAAACCAAAGAAGAAGTAGACATTTTATTCAAGGCTATGTGTGGAGAAACCGGACTGGAAAGTGCAATTCACTTAGTGTCAAAAAAACATGAAAAATACGCTACTCAACACAACCCAATGTGGTGGACTACAAGTGCTAAGTGGGTTGAATGGTGGACAAGACCTAAACATTTGAGTGAGTTAGTTTGTTTTATACCAATAATTATTAATTGTCTTACAGAAATGCTGTCGGCTACTTGCGCGGACATGAGTGAGGCTACTTTCCAACAAATTCCAAATTCAACCAATGCAGTTGAATCGTACAATCGACTGTGCAAAGGCAGTTCACCAGACCCTCTCGAAGTGGCTATGATGACTACTTACAAGCTAGACATGGCAGCTGCTATGCAGCACTTGGCTGTGCTTAGTGGAATGACAGTAACCTATGAAAGACAAACTCCTGAAGCAAGAAGTGTTCGCTCCAGTGCACAAAGCAAAGCCAGGAATAAGAGGAGGTTTACCAAAGCTGTGGATGATGCACAAGGTCCACCTGACAAGATTAGAGATTTTAGTGAGTCCTGTTAACAAGTTAGAATGCACAAACTAATTGTTTATTCATGTAGCCGACGACAGTGCCACTCCTACACGTAAGCGAAGAAAGACAAAGCCAGAAGCTATGACGAAGACTACAGATTTGACAGTGCAATTTGAAATTACGGAGAATGATCTTGAAGCAATAAGAAGAGGAGAAATGCTAAATGATTGCCATATCAATTCGGCTTCAGCGTTAATCAAGGAGGCTTTTCCCAAAATCAAAGGTCTACAGAACACTCTAAATGAACAAAGAAAAAATGGTTTTAAGCCTGCTGGTGATGGAAGCATCCAGATCTTATATTGCGGAGGCGACACAAAGCACTGGGTAACGACATGCTCACTAAACAACACAGTACTCCTGTATGACAGTCTTCCACAAGGTTCAGTACCAGTAGAACTGCAAAGACAAATCAAAACCATCTATGGAGAAACTACCAAGGAGGTAGTTTTACCCTTGGTTCAGAAACAAACGAACAAAGTCGATTGTGGATGCTATGCCATAGCCTGGGCACTTCATTTGGCCCTTGGAGAGAAACCTGAGAACATGCGGCTAGAAACCAAGTCTATTCGACAACACTTAGAGCAAATTTTGGTCCAAAAGGAGCTGACACCATTCCCAAACACTGTCAAGAACAGTCGCCGCACACACAACACTACCATTCCACTAACTGTATAATTAATTAGATGAATAATGAATCTTGATGATCTTAATTTCTTAAAACAATGTAGTGTAATAGAAAAACAGTGTACCCAGTGTACCCTGCACTCTTTTCTTCCATCAAAGATGGGGATAAACAGTGTACCCCGCACTCTTTTCTTCCATCAAAGATGGGGATAAACAGTGTACCCTACGCTCTTTTTTTCCATCATTATGATGGAGACAAACAGTGTACCCCGCACTCTTTTCTTCCATCAAAGATGGAGACAAACAGTGTACCCCACACTCTTTTCTTCCATCATTATGATGGAGACAAACAGTGTACCCCACACTCTTTTTTCCCTTAATAACAAGAAGGAGAGCAACAGTGTACCCCCTACACTCTTTTACTCCATCATTGACGGAAAATCAGCCAAAACAGTGCAATGTTGTACGGAACCAATTATGACATGCTAGTGATGGGATGGATACTTAAATTTCTTTAGTGTCAACAGCTGTCTTCAAAGTGCGTAATGCAGCATGAATAAAGGATATGCAAATTAAGGGTCTTGATACTTAATTGTTTCGGATCTACAAAAATTAACCAAGGAAATGGCATATGCTGCCTCATTGACCCCAGCTTTGCGTGATTACATGATTGTCAGTCCTATCTCCCAGACCACACCTTCCACTGATTTCAGCCTTACATTCTAAAGAGGGTGTGGTTTAATGATCGTGTGGAGGTTATCATGTAATAAGACTCCTGTTTGCTACGAGATACAAACCAAATTAAACATTAGTGCCGGGTGGTCTGTTTTTCATTGTAATAAAATGAACTGTGTATTCTTGATTTTTGTATCTTGAACTGTCCAATGATAGAACATTACTATACAGTGGACAAACAGTACAAGGGTCTTTGCTGACAATGCATTCTGCTTAAAAAGGTACAGAATATAGAAAATAGGTCGCAATTTCTATTTTTCGAACTAAGTGTTCAAATACAAAACTTGAAAAGTTGGCTAAAATTTGATTTTTGAACAGTCAGTTTCGAAGCGAAAATTGATTGGACAAACAGTACACACACCCACCATCCTCCTTACGGTGCTTATCTCTTACCAGTTGATATCCTTGTTAATAATTATAAACAGCTAGTCTTGTACTATTCCAGCAGACTATAGAAAGAAGAGCCAGATAATGTACACATTAAATAGATTCACTAGCACGCAATGATAATTATTCGCAACTGCATCAAATTTTGTGCTTTCAGATTAGCAAGCTACGTAGGAATTGAATTCTGTTGTGTAGGGCAAAAACTATTTAGTATTTTATAAACAGAAAGTAACATCGGTTATTTGTTCTAAATACCGTTTGACGGTCATTGTGGTTGATGCTATCTGTACTACTGTCCTTTGCCGTGTACCATAGATGATACAGTACTGTATCATCTATGCGTGTACCATCTGACCTCATATACCGGAAGTCACGGATCCGCGACCTCACAAACACGCCTACAGTATAAATTTAATGGGACATGTAGCCGTGTGTGATTCCGCTTTGTGTGCTGAGGCTAGCCGCTGCTGATCATTCAACCCATCATGGCGAAATCATTTGTTCTCTGCTTTGCTGCAGTGAGTGTGTTGTTATTAAATCAGACTTTCAGTGAAACTACAGTACCTGAGCCGAGCAAAACGTTAGTCATATTTGCGCCGGCCTCAGTGAACCAAGTTCATGTTTTCAAACTGTGCAGGTTTCATTTTGATCTTGTATACACCACCCGTACAACGGTGAGTATATGCTCTGGGCCTCGTCCTACGGTTGTACTGAGCACGAGGTATAAACTTGAGGACAATAATGAAGCTTCAGATGTGTACTCAGAGTGGGCTCCGATACAAGTTTACTCTGCAGGTATTAAAATCAATCATGATGTACATTGCAATGAAAATGAATTATTATTTTGATTTTAAAATTCACAGACTATTGTAACTATCATCCAAATATCACACTACCTGATAGATCAAATGGAGAGCGCTACCAGTTCAGAATTCAATTCAGTTGTGCAGATCGTTGTCATTGTGTTACAATTGGTAGTGTATCTGATCCTTATGGATACAAAATACATGAAAAATGGAGTGAAATATGGAACAGGACTACTGGTATACTTTGTCCTTTCAATTCATCACGTCATAGACATTTCTATTCTCGGAGCTTTCATTTTGTCAACTACAGTGGAAATTTTGTAAAAATTAATGTAACAAATGACATCGAAGCAAGTGTCAATGTTATAAGAAATTGCTCTAGTCTTATAACTCCGGTTGCTGCAAAAACTTCATCATGCTTTTTCTCGGCTTCCACACTCAATCCAGCAGTAACTATTTCTCCATCATCCTTCACCATAATATCCTTCAGCAAACTACATGAAATATCTTCAATGTCAACTAAGGAAATATCAATCACGACCACTCAAGACGTACCTGCATTGACTCATACTACACTACCAATAGTGTCACCAAGCCCAACCTCCTTGTGTCCCACGGATGGTGTTTGGAATGAAACACTGGCTTGTGAAGAATTAAGAATTTTGGTTTGTCCAAATAACCCACTAGCAAAAAATGGTTAGTGAATTATGAAGTATAGTTATAAATTTCCATTTTATTTTCCATTAGTTACTCGTCAATGTCATTGCAATGGAACATGGGCTTCAAATCCCTGCCAAGCATCTGTCAGCAATGTGGAGGAGCTGGTACGTATGTACATATAATTACATGTATCGTAGGCTTTTCTGTGTCATATGGCACTGGAACCTGATAATCTTAATTGCTGTGTGCAGATATTACAAGGGCTTGCTGAAGATGGTCTTAAACTACTCCTTGAAGTACCATCGAACAGCATTAACAACACTCAGAGACTACAAGTGTTGAAGAGCGCATTTGAAATGCAGTTATTAATGGGAATCAATGTTGGATTTGTCAATGTATATGCTAATGTAGATAATACAGCTGATTACACATCTATCACTTAGGTATCCATCCAAATTGTTAATACAATTCCAGTTGATCAGGTAATAATAATTATAATAATTATACATACTGTTATTAAACATTTTCTGTAGAATTTTGCTGATAATAGTGAATTTCTCTCAGTTCTGGATGAGATAGCACTTAGTCTCAAGCGAAATTTAACTATTACATCAGCAGATGGATTAATAGGTAATAGTAAAATTAATTATTACAGATGCTTACGTATTGTCGTTGCTGCTCGTTAATGATATGTATGGATGATATTAATAGTGCATGAAACACTCAGTACCAGTGTTCTGCTCAGCACCATAATAAAAATCTTTATACTCAGCACCATCATTAGAAAAACGCATTAGTGGTGATTAATATAACTGTTCACTTGTGCTACTTGTAGTGTTGAGAGTGCAAGAAGTGTCGTCTGGCGTCAGCAATGTGCTGGGAATACAAGTTAACAACAGCTACATTAGTCTACCTGGAGAACTGTTTCATCAATCACGATCAGGTATTTATTTCAGCCTGATACTTAATAAAATTTCATGTATAATAATAGTATTTGTCGCTTCATTCTATTTTGAAAACTTAATTCATCTCTTCCCAAGCAATGAGAAGTAAGTTTCATATCATGGCAAGTCCAACTCTGTTTATTGCAATCATTATTAGCCTCTCTCCACTGGTTATCTCCTCTGCACTAAGCTGTCAAGATTGTCGTACCAGCAACCTAACAGAGAATGTGACCATTCTCTTTGACCTGCCTCCAAGAATGGGCAACAATAAAACTGAATGTGTGTTCATAGATTTAAAGTAAGTATCATGTGAAAGGATCAGATTATCTGCATGTGTTTACTGCTTAGAAGTGAAAATGACACAGACGTTTGGAAGAGGAATGGTTGTTCAACTGTGAATTTTAAGAATGGTTCTGTAATGTGTTCCTGTGATCATCTTACACACTTTGCTATTATTTTAAGCCCTGGTACACAGGTATTTAATGACTCCAATTACAGGAAAAATTAAACATGCATAACTTGTACCCAAAACAGATACCTCTGGTACATCAGAAGGTATTAACAGTGACAGGACAAGTGTTTGTGTCTATCTCGCTGGTTTTCCTGTTTCTTACAATTCTGACATTTGTACTAAAAAAGTAATTATGTGAACTACTCATGCATATTCATTCATTTTAATTTTCACTGCATAACAGGTCTCTATGGAACATGCGTAACTATATTCACTGTATGTTGTGTGCCAACTTGATTGCTGCCCAGCTCGTGTTTGTAGTGGGTGTGGAGAGAACTGAGAATAAGGTATATGCAAGTTCTTCATTAATGCTTTATAGCTTGCTTGCTATCTACTCTCAGGCTGTCTGTTCAGCCATAGCTGTGATGCTCCACTACCTGTTCTTGGTGGTGTTCATGTGGATGCTAATGGAGGGTGTGGTCTTGTATGTAGCACTGGTCAGAGTGTTCATCAAACACCACAAGCGCTACATTGCTGCTTTTACTGTAGCCAGTTATGGTCAGCAAATAAATTATTAACAAAAATAAAGAATTTTACTTCCCTATCAGGTGTTCCATTAGTATACATGGCTCTAGTTA
Organism: Haliclona indistincta; assembly: GCA_964017065.1. Taxonomy (NCBI): domain Eukaryota; kingdom Metazoa; phylum Porifera; class Demospongiae; order Haplosclerida; family Chalinidae; genus Haliclona; species Haliclona indistincta. The sequence goes on from OZ024789.1 coordinate 2,693,931, forward strand.
CTCCTCTTGGCTTTCTGGTCAACACTGACAATCTTGGTAATCATTATGGACAATATAATGCTAGTGGAGAGATCATGGCGTAAGTATAAATTATAGCCTGCAGTGACGTTCATTAATATGCCGACATTTTAGTTGCTGGCTTCGTTATGACTCACACTTCATCTGGGCTTTTATATTGCCAGTTATTCTCCTAATCTTGGTCAGTAAGCTTTTGTTGTGTTACCGAGATGTGTCAAAAGGAATTTCTCTCCTTGCATTATAGATCAATGTTGGTTTCCTGATTATGGCTCTTGTGGTAATGTACAAGCACTTAAAAAAACAACAAGATAAATCAAAAATACGCGAAGCTAAGTCAGTAAAATTAATTATTGTTACAATAATAAATTATACTACTACTAGCTATAATATGTACTGTGCTATTTATTGTAATTTTTCACTGTAGGCACTGGATAAAGGTGGTAATTATATTGGTAGTTGTGATGGGTATAGCATGGATTGGTAATGTGCTCTTCTTTGATGTCAACCTAATCTTCGTTGCCTACATCATGACCATCTTCATTGCTTGTCAAGGAATCATCATATTCATCTTGCTTGTACCTCTCTCAAAGCAGGTTCACATTTAATGTATATTAAATTTTTGAATCATTTTATTATTATTGAACAGGTGCGAGAGGCTTATAAAAAGTGGTTGAAAAATATACAGCAGAAACTAATGAAAACTTTACTCTTTTCAATATCGGTAAAGTGTAAGCATTCATTGTTTAGCAAGCTGTTGTATCCGTTGGTTTGCAGACAATTTCCTCCTCCAATAAAAGAATCATCCACGACAATAATAAGAATGCATTGGATTCAGGTAACCTGTCAGACTTGATCATAACCAAATTGCATGTAATTCCTAATTAAGGAGTTTAATGGAGTGATATATGGGATTATGTTCTGATTACTTAACAGATTTCATACTCTATCTGTCTGCTACGTAATAATATTATGCACATAAAAATTCATTTTCGATTAGCTTAGCATTACCCACTAAGATTTATGCGTGTATATATACATGCAAATGCACTGATACATGCAGATACCACAAATCAGTTTCACATTAATAATATTATTAATTTTATCTGTATGCATCTGTTCTTAGAGCCCTTTCCTCACCCGGCAAAACACATGTATATGTACACTTTTGGTACAATAAATATTTTTTAGTAAATAAATGCAAATGATTGTACTTCTCATGATTCTACTACTCAAAGTCATACCTTTTGGATTTATAAGTTAAAAACCATGGATTTGTATCTGGTATCGGTCATGATAACTACCATTTTTTTTCTAGTTATTAAAAAAATAGTTATCGGTATTGGTTTCAAATATCTTGTATCAGTGCATCACTTGCAAATACAGTCATCAGATGTTGTGTATTAAGATTAATCTCTTTTTTTTAGTTCCAGATAAATATCTTAAATTCGAAATGAAAGAATTTTGAATCCATATGATCCTGTCTGATGTGCAACTAATGGTCTCATTGTGATTTTTGTGAATTTGAGAATTAAATGAATGATCAAATAATGATTATACATTGTACATGTATAAATTCATGCAGCATGCTTCTAATAACAAGCAGTTGAACACAATAAGATCTGGAGCCGTGTGTCATGTATGTGGCACGCAATACTAGTTCTAGTCAGACTACTGCAGTTTATTCCTCATTACAGACACTGCATGTGGGGCTCATGAATAACCACGCATATACGGTTGATATAGCTCCATCCCCACCCACTGTACCAGTACGTCGTTCTAGAAATACCGCTAACTACACCGTGAAAGCTATCTTGCGTTTCCTGGTTAGAGCCTGGGAACGAGGCTAAACACTGTAGATACGCCCAGCCTGAATTGTGGTCAGCACTGATTGGCTTCTGATTGCATAACTATTATACTGCTCTGTACAGAAAAGTACAACAGCTGCAGTTTACTGTATATGTCAAATGGTGGCATTCCACCAGCAAGGCATCTGCACCTTTGGTGCTTCATCTATGGTGGCACTGAGCGCCTCTTGACACAGAAATACGCCATTAGAGCGACAAATAAAACCAGCAATAGCAGGACAAACAGTTCCAGGACGATAATGACTGAGAGAGGGAAGGAGTGAGAGTAAACAGTATAATTATAATGCAAACTAGTGTCTTACCGTATAACAACCACTCCGGCATTCCAGTGAGATTTGGAGTCATAGTCACAATTGGATCACCGGTACTTGGTGTGGGCATGGGAGTAGTGAATCCAGGAAACACTACCTGGTTATTGCATCTATCAGTATCACACAGGCATAAATTCCCGTTTTCTGTGCCCGCATTGTAGCATCGACTTGTGTTGGTGACGTTGCTTGTCGAATCGCGACAAAAGGTTCCTGCAGTGTAGTTTAACAGAGTACTCGAGTTGGTAACGTTAAGTAGATAAATAGCGATACAATGATACCCATTGCCGGGAACAATACAGCCGGATCCAGGTCCGGTATTCCTAGTATCACAGCTGTCGGGCAGTCTGCACACGAGGTCACCGGTAGATGCCACATCACAATTCACTTGTCCTTTGCAATCTAAGCAAACAGGTTCTAAGACCGCAGCTGATTCTCTGAGGAGAAGAACGAGGAGGAGAAGTACAACAGCAGCCATGGTCACAGGGGGTCCTAGACGGGCGTGGCCCGTCCTCGCCTGTTCCGAGGGAGGACGGGTTGAAAGCCTATACCTGGATTTGTTCCATGTGCACGAAATCGTGCACACTAATGAGATTCAGAGTTTACATGCCATTTCCGGACTAAACCGCATACAAAATGGCATGAGTCAGTGCGCAGACAATATGGGCAGTCTCTGTTGTACATGTATATCCTTATGTAATCAGTGGTTAACACCGACTAATATTCATGACGATTGTACACTTGTACTGCAGAACAAATCCAGGTATAAGCTTTCAACCCGTCCTCCCGCGCGGAACAGGCGAGGACGGGCCACGCCCGCGGTCTAAGGGGGTCCGACATTTAATACGCAATATTAGCTAGTCACATGACTGCATTACTGCATGATCCCGATCATAACAATGTCTAGTACAAACACTACTGCAAGCGCTTTTCATGCACCGAAAACTCTCGTCGGTTGTCAGTACGATGAAGACGCTGACCAGCAACCTGACGACGTGGTACAAGTGCTGTCCCTCCGTGTTCCAAAGTATACATGACTCTAGTTACTCCTCTTGGTTTTCTGGTCAACACTGACGATCTTGGTAATCAATATGGACAATATAATACTAGTGGAGAGATCATGGCGTAAGTAAACTATAGTCTGCAGTCATGTTCATTGATATGCCGACATTTTAGGTTCTGGCTTCGTCAAGTTATGAGTCACACTTCATCTTAGCTTTTATATTGCCAGTTATTCTCTTAATCTTGGTCAGTAAGCTTTTGCTGTGTTACCAAGATGTGTCTAAAGGAATTTCTCTCCTTGTGTAGATCAATGTTGGTTTCCTGATTATGGTTCTTGTGGTAATGTACAAGCACTTAAGGAAACAACACATATAAATCAAAAATACACGCAGCCAAGTCAGTAAAAATTAATTATAATTAATTTTTTATTGTTATAATAATTATACTACTACTAGCTAGGTACTATGCTATTTGTTGTAATTTTTACAGTAGAATTTAAATGAATTATCCTGTCTGATGTGCAACTAATGGTCTCATTGTGATAATTATTTTGAATTGAGAATTAAACGAATGATCATTTTACTATTACATTGTACATGTATAAATTCGTGCAGCATTCTTCTAATAACAAGCAGTTGAACACAATAAGATCTGGAGCCGTGTGTCATGCATGTGGCACGCAATATTTGCTCTAGTCTAGACTACTGCAGTTTAATCCTGTTTTCCACATTACAGACACCGCATGTGGTGCTCATGAATAACCACAACTATACGGTTAATATAATGCATATAAACTAAGATTAATTTATGTGTCTATACACAGCAAAAAAATTTATCAGGTGATGTGTATTATAATCTCTTATAATTATTTTTAAAGATCTTAAAGTCGAAACAAAATGGTTTTGAAGTTGAAGCCATGGATGATTCTGTTTGAAGTGCAACTAGTGATCTCATTGTAACATCGTGAATTTGTGAATCAGTGCAAGCAAAACATACATGATTGAGGTCAAACTATTCTACTATTACTATTGACAACATGTTATTTATTTTGTCCAATTATTTTTGCCAGTTTGATACCTTTCTATTGATTATCTTTAACAAAGCGTACAAATATTATTTTGTGTAATTTAGGCACCTTTAATTTGCTCTAAATATTAATGACATAATTTTAGATCAAAATTCAAATCATTTTAGGCATGCTAGATTACTAGAGTCCATTAAAACGCCTCTGCCAAAGTTTAGGTAAGCATGCCTAAATTTAGAAATGCTGTCCCATTATTGCTAAAAATTAATATGTGGTAAATTGAATAAATTTAGGCAAAATGCCTTAATTTAGGCATAGCATTGTGCCGGCACGCATTAAGTTTGGCTGTTTTTACCAATATCATGCGCCAAAGATTTTCTATGAAAAGACAGATAATGGTCTAAAACTTGCAAAAAAATAATTGCATGCTATCAAACTTTGAGCGTGTCATGCATGAAATACACGTGCAGTAAACTGCAGCTGTTGTACTTTTCTGTACAGTGCAGTATAATAGTTATGCAATCAGAAGCCAATCAGTGCTGGCCACTAATTCAACTGGGCGTGTCTTTAATTCAATTCAATTCAATTGAGATTTTACAGACAGACAAAATCAATAAAAGAGAGAGGAGGATGCGGAGTCAGGAGATAATTAATAAGAATGGAATATCTATAAGAACTATAGATACCAAAAAAAAGAAAAAAATTAATATTTTTAAATATAATGTTCAGCACGGCACTCGATCGGTACAGTTGTTTGCGAATATCTTAACGGAAGCGAAAGCGGAAGTATGATGTTGGCCAATCAAACGCACGTAAGCATGACTAACTGAAGCTTACACGTGACGAAAAGTGAATTTGATTGGCCAGCGTCACACTTCCGCTTTCGCTTCCGGCTGTTTTGCTTTTGCACTCTAATAAACGCGCACCAAAACGGCAGCTAGGAAGCGTCAGTCTTGAAACGGCTAGGTCTTCGCTCGTATGATAATCCTTGGCCTAAAACTATTTCTTACTCATAGGTCATGCACTCCTGCGTGTTATCATGTTCATCCGAGTGCAGTAGACGCAGTAATGTTAAAAATATAGTGCAAAACATCTTGAAAGTACTAGTTTGCAAAACGGTGGCACGTTTTCGTTTTTACAGCGGTAGGGCAAATTTAAGAACATCTACCACTAGGTCAGACATCCAGGCGCGTATTCTGAAGGTTTCACCCTTGTCGTACATAAACTACTCTCTTGAGAGGTATTTTTGTTGACCACATAATGACTATGTTAATATACAATTTCATACTGATAGATAAAGTATAGCTGTGTCTGAAGTAGTTGTCTTCCCTGGGTGAAATGGAGTCCCACATCCAGGAAGACCTTGTGGGCCATGTTTCTTGTGTGGTAAGATGCAGTGAAGATACTGTCACTGTTAGATACTGTTACATTAGAAGAGCAACATCAGGAGTTTTTTCAGCGCTACTCAACCATCCTAGGTGATAGCTCATGCATGTGCCGTGCGCATAGAATGGAGGCAGTGTGGCATATGAATGATGCTCACTACAATTTTTATTCCAAAGTGGAAAAGAAATCATTAAATAATAGTGACGGGCCAGACCAACAGCTTATCAGCCGTACACAAGGCATAGCCCTGATACCATAACAGTCACCAAGTACCTAACTGAGCACACAGAATTTAGTGCTACAGTGATGACAGATGATGTATTGTGCAAAGCATGCTATGATAGGCATTTAACAATATTAAACTTTAATAGCATTAGCCATAGTGAATCTGAAGAAGCTTGGAGTACATGATGACAATCTGGAGCATGAAAGCAAAGGATGAGGTCACTACACACATTACCAAATCAGTTTTGAGTACTGTACTTTTGTTGCAAAGAACTTGCAGCAATATAGCTGGAATGCAAACAGGACCAATTGTACACAACAATTGTACGCATAAAACAGTGGCACACTTTTGTTTTTACACACTTATACCGCAATTAACTACACCATGCCTGTTCTATAACTCTACTAGGTTATATAGAGTGTCTGGTTTACCTCTGTGAAGTGAAGCGCCCTCAAAGCGCAAACCAACAATAGCAAATAGTAGGCAGGACTCAGTTGAGATCGCTGTATTTCATATCTACAACACGCTGTCATTATCGAGACCGAGGCTCCGCTAAACAATAACTATAACAGTTAGTAAGCAATAGAACGCCAATTTAGCCAACAGTTCAGGAGACAACAGCTGTAATGGCCAAGTTTCCTAACGCGATTAGCATTCCTTCATCTTCTCCAAGGCCGCGGGACAACGCCTACTTCCGTTGCAAAACAAATCTAGTAAATTTGGACCCTTTGCGTTTCGCCTGAAAAAACATGTACTGCGGTTTTAATGAATCTTGCAAAACGTATTGTGCACGAAGCGCCCTTAGCACATGCGCAATAGCTAGAAATAATACTAAAAAGTTACTAAACTAGCTATTGCGCATGTGCAAGGACGTTTACATGCTTGACAAATTTTGCAAGATTCACTAAAATTGAAGTACGGCCATAGTTAAAATAATACCCCACGTACACATGTACAGGATTGGAAACAGCTCACGTGAGCAAATGCCCTAATACATTTCCACGCGGGCCGTCCGCGTTCGGGTTATTAGCGCCTATGTTGGTCTTGACCTCCAGCTAGATCGCCGCCAAAGAGGAAAAATACGGCTATTTCAGGCACCAAGGAACACTTTCGCTGGAGAGAAGCGCAGAGAACGTTGATAGATATGCCAGCGATCGTTTGGCAGTGCGTTAAATTGTGCTGGAGGCTTCATCGCAGCAGAATTGTCCTAGTCACCGACGATCGCCGTTTCCACAGCTTAGTATGTGACTAGAAGTCTCTTAGGAAAACAGCTACCGAAGTAGAAACACTGCAAGGATAACCATGTGGCATCGGTGCGATAAGATAACAGCCACATTAGCCGTTTGAACGTAGTTTGAGGAGCGTTTTGCTTGGTTTACGCCTTTGCCGAGGTTGTAGATATGCTGTTTCTGTGGGACTGTAACTGTCCGAGTATATTTCTGTGCTCGGTTCTACTTATACAGTTGAAAAGCCTGGTTCTTTGCGCTTTTGGTAACGGTACTATGATGAGTATAGCTATGTTAGTCCAGCAAGCACAAACATAGCCAAGTACGCGGGTTTTGTACATTTTGACAAAAATTAACTACGTGGACAAGGAATATCAAATCAATTTCAGAGAAATAGGCCAGTTGCGTGTAAGAGCCAAGGAATTTAATTATTGATAATTGAACGTAAAGTCACTTCCGGACTGCTCGTAGCCGCCTACTTTAGGGTCCGCAATGAAAATACCGACTTCCATGAATTCAGCAGGCACTTGTCTCAGTTGTCTGGTACATTGACCCGAACAAAAAGCGCGCAAAGACAAAGACGCGAACTCTTTCGTTTTTGCAGAAAAAAATAAATAAATAATTTTTGCGTGGGCGTGGCCGCAATAATTGGAATTAATATTCATTTCTGGTTTCTTTTCGAATCACAATTGCGCGCGAAGGTGCTTTTCTTCTAGTACAGCCACACAGCTTTACCTGTGTTCAGCAATCCGCTCTCTTTGTGCTTTCCAAGTGTCCAGCTACTGTGATTTGTGCAAGCTATCTGAACCGTGGTGAGTGTTTTCGTCTTCTACTGTCGTGGTGGTTAAAGCTGTAGCAACCCTATGTTGACAGAATTGTAGCTTAGATACCAATACATGTTCACATAAAAATTTATCAAGTTTACATACTTCCTTCCATCTGGGCAAAAAAATTCACATCCATGAATTCACAATCTTATGATTATGGACTAGTACATCAGTGACACCACAGTGATAACAATAATATTTTTCATATAGGTTATTTCGACTTTGTATACAGTTAGTATACACGTATGCATAGTCATGATCTCTCTGATTGAGTGGAGAGTGCGTAGAGGGCTGTTTATGCAACTTATACGCATCAAAACCGGTTCCTGCAGTATGAGATCTCATGCACTAGTACTGACTGAAAATGCAAGGTGGACCTCTTCTTCTACTAATTGTGACCCTGTCTGCGATGCTAGTTCTAACACAATCAGGAGATATTCAACTAAATCCAGGTCCTATCATTAAAGATACACATAATATTGATATCAGCAACATAATTATTATACACGACACATATAGGTCGAGACCACCCTACATATGGAGAACTCATAGATCTTCTATCTGCAGCTGAACATAAATACCAGTCAAGCCCTTCTAATTCCAGCTGTCTCAGTGAAATTCTTGTAGAAGACTTCAAAACAGTATATCCAAGTATTCAGATTGGTCGAGCTGACCGATTTCTCGATACTGTACGCCGTATTGCTGCACCCACTACTCCATCTACTTTAGGTGCAAGCAAATTAGTTGGCTCTCCTTTGCGTTCATACTGCAACAGGACCTGGATGCCTAAAATCAGAAACAAGACAGGTATGATATAATAACTGATTAATGCACCAGCCTGTGTATTTAGTGCACTCTGCATGTCAAATGCATATATACAATAATTTAATGATATCATAGAGCTCGTGATGAAGATCTCCAGATCGACAGATTGAAACTTTTTACAAAACTTATGTTTCTAATGCTGCAGCTACTAGCTCAAAAAGTCCACGTTTAACTTATTTATCAAGAATAATTTTAATGCAGTTATGCATGCCTGACAATACCTTTGCAAAGTGTTTGACATCAAAACACGTACATATAAAATTAATAGTTTTTATTATCTTAATTGTATAGCTGCAGTTCAGCTTCAATTTCCTGAGTATCTACACCAGTATGGCCTTAGTGAAGAAATGGTTTCAACCGTATACCATCAAGCGCAGAATCCGAATGCAACTTACTTAAGTTGGAGTCTTTGCAAGCCACCCACACTAAACTTTTACATTGAACTACACGATTACCTAAAAAAATGTCCAGAAACAAGGGATGCAAACAAGACTGCAATCGGAAAATTCTACAATGCAATTGATCCCTCTCTCCGCAGCAAAATGTTTCGTCCAGACAATGCTTTTAATTTTATTGACTATAAAGTGAAAAAAGCAGACCTTCCTACATCGCAAATGAGTTATGGTGTTCTTACCCAGAGAGAGAGCAAGCCTTCAATGCCACCCAGCTTGAAAGTTGATCATGAGCCAAGTGGCGCATGTGTTCAGGAATCAACATTTACAGATCAGCAGTGTAAAAGTCAAGCAGACACAATATGCCAACTTAAGCATGAATTGTTTAAGACCAGATTAGTTCTTGAAGATATTAGTAAAAAGTGTGCAAGAACAGAACAAAACCTGAGTAAAGCAAAACAGACTATTCAAGTGGCAGAAGGCGAGGCAATTACAGCAATGCAGCAATTGAGCATTTTGCAGGAAAACCTAGGGGTCTCAAAAGAAACGATCATGAATTTGCAAGCAGAACTAAGTGAGTTTAAAGATCAATCACCAATGTTTGTAGCTACCACCGGAAAAGATCAGTTGGTGCATTTTTGTTCCCAGACCAAGTCTGGGAAGCACTACTCTTCTGCAATGAGAAAGTTGTATTACAAATTATTATTAGCTGATCAAACACCGCCCGCTAAAATATCGCGAACAATTCAATCTGTCCTACATTACTTGGTCCCCGAAGCTGATCTATCACAATTACATCTACCACGTGAAAGATGTGCTGGATATATGCGTTCGGATGAGCTAGAAACTATCAGTATGGCTCACAAAGCAGCACATGTTTGTAAACTGGCTGAAACTGGTACGTTAAGTTTAAATTCAGATGGGACGACACTAAATCAGAGAAAGCTTGGTGCTGCAATACTTTCAGGTACAACTTTGTCTGTAAATGATTTACCAGATGGTAGTGCTAAAACTATTATTGAAGATATAGACACGGAACTAGCAAAGCTTAGAAACACAGCTCAAAAGTTAAAACTACCTAATGCTGATTCCATTAATTGGACCCTTGTATCATCTTCATCTTCTGACTCAGCCGCGACGCAAAAAAAACTAAATAGCTTGATCGAACTGCTAAAAGAGAGAGACGAAGAAAGATTCGGTCCACCACAATTTTCTGAAAGCAAAGAATTAGTAAAAAACTTTTGTGCAATGCATCTTGGTGTCAACCTCCGTGTAGCATTTTTTCAAGGGGTTAAAAATGCCTCAACACAAGCTGAAGAAGCTGCAGACACTGGGAGATCTCGTTACCCAGTTGATGCATTAGTGCACCAATTCTGTAAGTTGTTTGGTAAACACGGCACCCCAGAATATGGAGCTGGAGTGTTGAACTTCCCGGATTTCTTACATGTTCAGGCACAAAATGTAACAATGAATGATTTTGACCAGCTTTACTACAGACATTGTCTTAAAGTTGCTTTAGAAAGGCAAGTAGGTAGTAGATACTTTGTAACGGCACACAATGCCGGAAAGGTACTCTTCTTAAGAAAAGCAGCTATTGAATACCTTCAAAAAACTGGTAAAAATCAAGGCAATCAGTTAGAAAAAGAAGTGTACAGCAAGCTGCAGGACTCTATGGAACTTATGTGGTTGAGAGCAGATGCTTTAATGTTTTACCATATTTATGCTGACTTAATGGCTTTAGCAAAGTCTAACGACTTGAAAAAGTCTGTGCTTGACATGGGTAAACACTATTTGGAGCTACAAGAATTTTTGGAAACTCTTCAAAATCAACCAGAAATTGCTTCTGACATTTCAACACAAGTATTTGCATCAGAAGAACGTATTTATGGAGATACACCACTAAACCACAGGAACCACAGCAGCTGCTTAACGACACAAGAGTCACTTTTTAACATAAGTGAAACAGAGCGTGAAATTTTATTTCCGATGTTAGTCCAAGGAGCACAGGAGATGAAAGAGAAACTTCAATCTTACGCATCCACACAGTTACCTGGAGGATTATACTGGAACCCAGTTGATGAAGACGTTAAAAAGGTATACTCAGCACACTCACACCCACTAATGACATTTGTGAATCTATCCTTGGCCTTAATGATTGGATCACTAGTCACATACCAAATATGAAACAATCAACTGTTTCCACCCTGGTACAGCTTAAGAGAAACCACACAATGTCATGGCTAGACGAATTATCATCAGAGCAACAAGATAAAATAGTTAGTTATGCCCAAACAGAAAAGCGAAAGTTAGTGTTAGAAAGAAAAGAAAATGAGCAACAGATTAAGGATAAAAGATTAGAGAATATCAGGGGTGTGATAGAAAAAAGAGAGGTTGCAGAAAAAAAAAGAGAAGAAAAAGTCAACATGGCAAAAATTCATCAAATTACATCTGTTTCAGAACTGATAGAAACTTTAGGTATGATCGACAGAAAGCCAATCAATGAAAAGAAAAAGACAGCTGGCAAACTTAAAATCATAAAAGAGCAAATTAAACTAAGAAAAGCACTCTTTGAAGAAAAAATAGCAATCACATTTTCAAGCAAAGGAAAACAACGTCCAGTTCATAAAATTATTGAAGAATTTACTACCTATCTCAGTCAAAAATGTTCTGAAGTCACTACGCATGATATCCGTCTTGCAGAACATGATCCATCTTACATAGTTGGGAAAAAAATACATCACAGGTTTTGTACTCAGGATATCCCAAATCAGACTGCTTGGTACACTGGATTTGTTCTTGAATATGATGAGCAAGAGAAACACCATATTGTACAGTATGAGGGCGAGAAAGAGTTGCAATGTTTTGATTTGACAATAGACTTGCGAGAAGGTGATGTAGTCTTGATGTGATGCATCAGTACTCTGTCTCTTGTGATTCCAACTTATTTAGTCATGCCAGTTATTTGAATTGATTCAATAATGTGATCTGCATTCATGCTGTAATTTCAAGTTCAAAATCAATAATAAATTATTATGAAAACAATAAAATAGAGTAATTGTAGTGGCTTTAAATAGAAAATTAATATAAAATCAGTGTAACTATTTTTGCCCAGATGGAAGGAAGTGTGTAAACTTGATAAATTTTTATGTGAACATGTATTGGTACCTAAGCTACAATTCTGTCAACATAGGGTTGCTACAGCTTTAACCACCACGACAGTAGAAGACGAAAACACTCACCACGGTTCAGATAGCTTGCACAAATCACAGTAGCTGGACACTTGGAAAGCACAAAGAGAGCGGATTGCTGAACACAGGTAAAGCTGTGTGGCTGTACTAGAAGAAAAGCACCTTCGCGCGCAATTGTGATTCGAAAAGAAACCAGAAATGAATATTAATTCCAATTATTGCGGTCACGCCCACGCAAAAATTATTTATTTATTTTTTTCTGCAAAAACGAAAGAGTTCGCGTCTTTGTCTTTGCGCGCTTTTTGTTCGGGTCAATGTACCAGACAACTGAGACAAGTGCCTGCTGAATTCATGGAAGTCGGTTTTTTTCATTGCGGACCCTACCTACTTGTACCTACTTTGTATGGAGTTCATTGAGAAAATATGAGTTTTTAAAACTTCGCGGGCAACCAAAACTTGGCGCATGTGCAGGATCTAAGAATGCGATGCGCAACTACTACCATTGGCACATGCAACGCAGTAAAAACAGAGACGATCGGTGGAGGCGCGGTCGAGAACGAGCCATCACTGTACAGCTAGGTAAGCCAATGTGACGAGCGATGAAAACGCGAATACTAACACAGCTTAACTAATGGTAAAGCAAGATGCTCACTAGATTGCTCGAGAGACAGTGAAAGGTGACAGATTTGATACTTACATTGCGAGTGATGACAATCTAGGCACGCATTTTGCCTCTGACAAAAAGAGCATACCCAGCTGTACAGTGATGGCTCGTTCTCGACCGCGCCTCCACCGATCGTCTCTGTTTTTACTGCGTTGCATGTGCCAATGGTAGTAGTTGCGCATCGCATTCTTAGATCCTGCACATGCGCCAAGTTTTGGCTGCCCGCGAAGTTTTAAAAACTCATATTTTCTCAATGAACTCCATACAAAGTAGGTACAAGTAGGCGGCTACGAGCAGTCCGGAAGTGACGTTTTGTCAATTTGCATATCATTAAAATAGTTCGCCTTACACGCAACTGGCCCATTCAGCGCGAACACGGAGTGCCCGCGCTGATGTGCAAAAATTCCCTAGTTACCAATCCTGTACATGAGGTATTTATTATCTATGGTAAGGCACAGCACACGAGCGAGATAGCGCACACAATTTCTTTAGACATGCGCTGCTATCCTGTAGTGAAATTCTAACCTATATATCAGTTTCTAGGCAGTCAACTGTGGACATTACGGAGAACTCCGGATCGCCAGCAAGCACTAATTAATACTACTTCCCTGACTAGAGCGTCATACTCTCGTTTCTTTTCTCTCTCATGTTTTTGTATGTTGCTGGAATGGAGTGAGTTGAATTCGAGGGTGCCAGGGGGTTAAATACACGAAAGCCCTCTCATTCCGAGAACCCCAAAGCCATCATCTGCCACATCCAAACGTGCCGCACCATCAGAACTAACTGTTGAAGCAGGGAGATTTGTCCTGATACAACTGTACAGCAATCACAAAGCAATCGTTATGCAATCAGAAGCCAATCAGTGCTGACCATAATTCAACTGGGCGTAGTGGTTTAGCACCGGAAACACAAGATAGCTTTCATATAGCTTGCTTAGTGCTTACACGATTTCTCTGGACCTGCGCTGCTATCCTGTAATGAAGCACCTAAGGTGCAGATGCCTCGGTGGAATGACACATTATCCACAAACACAACTATCCACCATTCCACAAACACAGCAACTGCAGATGCATTTATACAGGATTTCTGTACAGCAATCACAATGCAGTGCTTTAGTAATGCAATCAGAAGCCAATCAGTGCTAACCACAATTCAACTGGGCGTGTCTACAGTGTTTAGCATAGCACACGCATACCGTAGTTTGCAAATCCGTTGTCTCAAGCTCACAACCATAGCACGCTAGGCATGCGCATTTGACTGTACAAATCTATTTATATTTCGTCAATGCGCATGCGTCTTGATGGAAAAGCTACTCAAAAAGTGGACAACTGACTTGCAAATTACGGTACCACGAGCGAGATAGCTTCCATAGCTTGCTTACACAATTTCTCTGGACCTGCGCTGCTATCCTGTAGTAATAATTATAACCTATCAGCTTCTAGGCAGTCAACTGTGGACAGCTTTGCCTCAGTTTGGAGAAGTCCAGATCGCCAGCAATGACGGTAAACAAAGTGAGCAAATAGCGCCATAACTCACAAACTAAGCTTCATATAACGTTTTCACATGTTCAAAAGCGAGATAATACCGTGTTCTACTTGCATTGCTAGTTTCAGAGCTTAACTTTCAACGTGCGCTACAAAACCGAACCAACCGAGAGCAATTCACACGGTAACTTACGCACTAAGCTTTAAAATCAAACTTCTGAAAATACAAATCCGAGCAAGTATCGATTTTTGCTTGTTTCGCAGCGATTAGTTTTCAGCGAGCGACGAGAAATCGTTGCGACAGACTGACAGAATGAATAAAGCACCAAAGGTGCAGATGCCTCGGTGCAGTACATGTAGCATGTATGGCATTCAATTAGCAGATGCATAATTATGACAGCACGTATATATGCATGCAGTAGATCCACGGAAGGATCAAAACAGTATCATGAAAGCATGCAATGTAATCTGCAGTAGAAACAAGTTAAAGTATACTGCAACAAGACTACTGCACTCATTGCTGTGAGAATACTGCTACAAATATAAAAAAAACACAACTATCCACCATTCTACAAACACAGCAACTGCAGATGCATGTATACAGGATTTCTGTACAGCAGTCACAATGCAGTGCTTAGTTATGCAATCAGAAGCCAATCAGTGCTGACCACAATTCAACTGGGCGTGTCTACAGTGTTGAGCACAGCTAGCACACGCATACCACGAGCGAGATAGCTTCCATAGCTTGCTTACACGATTTCTCTGGACCTGCGCTGCTAGCCTGTAGTAAAATTCTAACCTATCAGCTTCTAGGCAGTCAACTGTGGACAGCTAGCTTGCCTTTGAAGAAGTCGAGATCGCCAGCAACGGTACTGAAACAGAGCCTAAGCAAATCACGCCATAACTTGAGAACGAAGCTTCGTATACAAGTTTCAAATGTTAAAAAGCGAGATAATATCGAGTTCTACTTGCATTGCTAGTTTCAGGACCCATCGTTCAGCGTGCGCCGCAAACTTGAAGTAACAGACGGAAAAATAGCACCTAAGGTGCAGATGCCTCGGTGAAACGACACTATATTCACAAACACAACTGATCCACCATTCCACAAACACAGCAACTGCAGATGCATGTCTACATGATTTCTGTACAATGCAGTGCTTTAGTTATGCAATCAGAAGCCAATCAGTGCTAACCACAATTCAAGTCAACTGGGCGTGCCTACAGTGTTTAGCACACGAGCGAGATAGCTTCCATAGCTTGCTTACACAATTTCTCTGGACCTGCGCTGCTATCCTGTAATAAAATTCTAACCTATAAGCTTCTAGGCAGTCAACTGTGGACAGCTTTGCCTTTGGAAGTAAGCAAATCACGCCATATTGATAACTCGAGAACGAAGCTTCGTATACAAGTTTCAAACGATGAAAAGCGAGATATTATCGAATTATACCTGCATTGCAAGTTTCAGAGCTTACCTTTTTGCGTGCGTCGCAGAAATGGCGTAACAGACAGAAAAATAGCACCATAGGTGCTGATGCCTCGGTGGATTGACATTATATCCACAAACACAACTATCCACCATTCCACAAACACAGCAACTGCAGATGCATGCATACAGGATTTCTGTACCGCAGTCACAATGCAGTGCTTTAGTTATGCAATCAGAAGCCAATCAATCATGCAGTGCTGACCACAATTCCACTGGGCGTGTCTACAATGTTCATTACAGCACACGCATACCACGAGCGAGATAGCTTCTATAGCTTGCTTACACGATTTCTCTGGACCTGCGCTGCTATCCTGTAGTAAAATTCTAACCTATCAGCTTCTAGGCAGTCAACTGTGGACAGCTTTGCCTTTGGAGAAGTCCAGATCGCCAGCAACGGTAAACAAAGTAAGCAAATCACGCCATAACTCACGAACGAAGCTTTAGAACCAATTTTCTATACATGCAGATCCGAGTAAATATCGAGTTCTGCTTGTGTTGCTTGTTTCAGCGCTTAGTTTTCTGTGAGCGACGAGCAATGCTTGCAACAGACAGAATGACTGACTGACTGACTGACAGACAGCACGATTACAGTATACCTCGTTAGCTCCGCCCCTCGGCATAAAAATGCACCATTGGTGCTGGTTATGCCTCGGTGGATGTTAAAATTTGAGCATGTAATGCCATAACAGAGTAATATTCATATTTAGCTGCCAGCATTCGAATATAGCATGAGCAGAAGCAATATAGCAAACTTGTAGTTATGCAATCAGAAGCCAAACAGTGCTGAGTAATTATTATTAATATTACTTTAATTAACTGGGCGTGCCTATGCATTGAACGGCAGTAACCTGCCGGGTTCTGGTTACAAGTAGCTTCCTCGCGCGGTTTCTACGGACCTGCGCTGCCATTATGTAGTATAAATTTAACCTACAAGCTACTAGGCAGTCTGCTGTGAGTAGTTTTGTTTTCTGAGAAGTCCTGATTGTCAGCAAAGCCATCTATAGGTGAGCAAACCGCGCCATAACTCTAGAACAAAGCCTTGCATCGAACTTTCGCTAATACACAACCGAGATAATGTCGAGTTATACCTGCATTGCAAGTTTCAGAGCTCACCGTTCAGCGTGCGCCGCAAAAATGGTGTAACAGACAGACTGACAGAATGACAGACAGCACGATTACAGTATGCCTCGTGGCTCCGCCCACCGAGGCATAATGACAGACAGCACGATTACCGTATGCCTCGTGGCTCCGCCCACCGAGGCATAATGACTGACAAACTGACAAACTGACAACACGACTACTGTATGCCTCGTGGCTCCGCCCACCGAGGCATAATGACAGAATGACTGAATGACAACACGACTACTGTATGCCCCGTGGCTCCGCCCACCGAGGCATAATAAGTGTCTTGTCACAGCGATATCTGTCCTACCAGAAAATTGTCCCATGGGACAAAATTCAGCTGATGATAATTGTCCTAGGATATAAATATTGATTGACGAATTTTGACAGACAGACAGACAACGCGATTACAGTATGCCTCGTGGCTCCGGCCACCGAGCCATAATGACTGACCATAGATATTACATAAGGTAAAGTGGCCTAATTTCGGTCACCGCCTATTTCCGGTCACTTTGCAGAAAATCCATCGCCCTGGAAAGAAGAGGCTTTCACTCCACCAGCCAATATGCTGCCTTCGTAGCGCCAACATCTCACTACCACAACAGCCAGACTTAGGCTAACTGACTACCTTCCTGTTCAGCGCCACTCTGAACCTTTGTATGCTTGACGGAGCTGAAGTAAAAAAGAGAAACTTTGCCTTATGAATTTTAATTCTTAAAAGAAGCTGTAAATCGTTAGTAAACTAAGCTTGAACTAAAGACTGAACATTAATGAAAATGCAGACGTAGTAGTATCCAGCTATCTTCAGCGATTTCGAGCTGGCAGATGTCTGTATCATGGTAGGTGGAGCTCATTTTAAGCTCTGCGTGTGCGATGACATTGAAAAATAGCTTTTACAAATTTCTCTGCCGCGAAAACAAATAAAATCTTGCAGACAGCTTTGAAAGCGGCAGGAGACGACCAAAGCTAATCGTAGCGCGGCACACATTTTTGGAAATCTCTACAGCACTTTGCATTTAGACCAGCAATAGCTGTACCAAGAATCCGTGCCAGAAACATCTGCTAAATGCAATCATTATACAAATGTACTGCTTACTGAGAATACTAGGAGTTACGAATACGCATGAATGCCTCGCGCTGAGTTTATTAAGTAGTTATAATTGACCAGCTGGTGGGCTCGACAGCAGACGGCCAGCAGGTACAGATACATGCAGCGAGCTAGCTTCCTGTCTTCGGCCTCGTGAACTCGTGTCAGACGACCTAAGAGTCAATGCCGGTCTGTGTATTGTCAGTAGTACTGCTGATGGCGTCCCTTGCTTCTTTTGTGCCGTTAGACTCAGGCCGCTGCTCAGGCTCTGTTTTCTCTTCCCGAGCTGAGCTAGCCACTTGGCTCTGTCAGGAGTAGACTCTGGGATCTAATCCGCCATGGTCTCAGCCCACCGTTAAGTTCTTATCTCATACTGACGCAACCGGGTCCAGCGCCGGATCCCGTGACCCCGCAGTATATTGTATAATACGTAGTATGAGCCCTCGCCGTAACCCTGATTAGCATTCCTAAGCGTGACATCGATCTAAATATACATACATACATACACAAGAAATAAAAAAGATTTCTAACGAAATCAAAAGGATGTAGGGATGAAGAAATCTGCCACTGGTCCACAATGTAAACTAACAAGGAACAAGCATGGAATGGTAACACGATTGACTTGCTAACAGACCATAGATCCCTACATCAGTGGCTGCTGTGGCAGACTATAGCTAATTCAGCTAGTCACCGTTGACTGTACACCGAAGTGCATTGAATTGAATTCAACTTGAATGTGACAAAATATTTATCTTATGTACAGCCACTGATGTAGGGATCTATGGTCTGTTAGCAAGTCAATCGTGTTACCATTCCATGCTTGTTCCTTGTTAGTTTACATTGTGGACCAGTGGCAGATTTCTTCATCCCTACATCCTTTTGATTTCGTTAGAAATCTTTTTTATTTCTTGTTTGTGTCCCTTTTTCTTTTCAGTGAGTTTTTAAACTTGTGGAACAGTTCAAGATGCAGGCTCTCTGTTTTAACTTTTGTTGCTATTATTGTTTTTTTTGTGTGTGCTTTATAATTTGTACCTCACAAGTTGTAGTATAGCCCACGCATGCATGCAGTGTACACGAGCCCCGCCCACTCTCGATCAGTTCACCATGCGGAGTTGTGATCTCACACGGTGAGGTTTTCTTCGAATATTCCAGAGTCTGATATCGCTATATGGTACTGAGAAACGCTTATTCCAGCGCTTATCGCTTATTATGGATAATGCAATCACTTATGGGGGCCTTAGCTGACAGCGGATCATGATCGTGAAATCGTCAAGTTGTACTAAAAATTATTATTAATTATTATTATCCATCCCATGTTTTTAGGCGCTGAATTTACAGTTGCACATGCGCAATAGGGAAGCTAAGCATATGCTGCATGCATGCTATGCTACCTATTATAGCTATATACCTGCGATACCTAGCTACCTCGATCGATTCGTGGACGTACGCGCGCTAGCTCTGTACTTCAAGGCCGGAGTCAACTAGTAAGCAGTTTATTTCTTATACCTGGTAAAGACATTACTTTTATTATTTGATAGTGGCAAAAAGAATGGGAAAGAGCAGGAGGCAGGCTGCTGGTGCTGCTGCGGAGGAGCGTTCTGTAATAGAACAAGAAATAGAGAACGGTAAGTTGGCTTACGCGCCGGGTACTATGTATTCGTAAATACTCATAGTAGATACCCATAGACACCCGCTGCATAGCATGATGAAGAATGCAGATGGCACATATGATGTGCGCTGGAACTTGTAGATACATGTATATAGAAACTTTAGGAGAGCTTTGGGGTGCGTATAAACAATAGGGTTTTCTAAAAGTACGTGATCACCATAGTAACGCATGCGGCCGCCATTTTGTTTTGGTCTCCTTGTACAAGATTGACCACCAGTGATCAACTCTCACGCAACTTGAGTGAGACTCACGCATTCAAGCTTTAAAATTTCCGTATAACTGCCAGAAATCTCCGTATAACAACAGATATTTCCATAAACTAAGAAATCTCATGCATTTGAACTTAATTTGGTTGAGGTCTCTGGACCACCTGTACTATATATAGACTGCACTATCACAACTATAATGAATACCAGCTTGTATGTTGATAAAATTTCTTGCTAACCATGAACCTGAGAAGTTGTGTACTATATAGCCACTGCACTGCCATATGCGTACAGCCATTAATCAAATATTAAACCATGTATTTAGTTGAAAATGGAAAGGAACCTGGAATACTGTGAACATACAAGCTGGTATTCATTATAGTTGTGATAGTGCAGTCTATATATAGTACAGGTGGTCCAGAGACCTCAACCAAATTAAGTTGAAATGCATGAGATTTTTTAGTTTACGGAAATATCTGTTGGTATACCGTGAGAGTTGATCACTGGTGGTCAATCTTGTACAAGGGGACCCAAACAAAATGGCGGCCGCATGCGTTACTATGGTGATCACGTACTTTTGAAAAACCCCTATTCAAGAATAAGCTATAGCTAGCTATTTTTTATGTTTATGTGGTGGGTAGATCGGCATTTGTGTTTTTTTTCTCTGTTTCTAATTCAGGATCCTTTGACTATTTTAGTGGCAGCAGTAGTACTGCTTCAATTTCCGACAATTCTGTTAGTTCAAAATGCTGCAGTGTTCAACACTAAGAGAGGGAAATTATGTAATGAATGTATGACGTGACGTCGATAGTAACAATACATTGTACCAAACAAAAATAGAAAATGGCCACCCAAAACCTTGCTCTCAAGCAACGTGAAGTCGCGCTTGTCGCTGTATGTGTTTCCAGAAACTCTAGGTGAGATCTACTTTCATGATTAATGTTTTAGCATTGCAGTCAAAAAGTTTTAGACCTTCACTACTAGTAGAACTGGAATTCCTGTCCCTGTTGTGCTCGTTGTGAACGGCCGAATACTAATTTGGGGCAATGCCACTGCCAACAGATAAGCATCTGAGGTGATAGCTTCATTGTAGCGATAACAGAGCTTAACTACAAGTAGTCCCTGAGATTCGTTCCCTAATGTGTTTTTCCAAATGGCTGCCTGTCTTTCAAATTTCTGTCACATGAGTGTCATCTAACAAGAAACCATAAAGCATAAGATTCAGTATTGATAGTGATCAAAAATGGTACATGCATCATAACTCTAGGACAAATGAATAATAAAGGCAGCACACAATTTTCCCTCTCTTCGTGTGGAACACTGTAGCTTGTAGTTATTAATTTTTATCTATTGTTATTTTTGTTGCAGGATTTGCCTTTTTCAATGACACAAGTTAGTATTGCTATGCTATTGTGTATGCTTATGTGTGTTTTGTATTAGTTATTGCTCTCACACGAGGGCATTAACCGACATAAATGACCGCGGGAAAATCGAGTTGCCTGTCGAGGGCGCAGCCTGAGACTGTTTGAGGGCAAAGGACTTCCCGATGTGTAGCGCAATAACTGGCTTATTATATACTTCATCGCGCATAACACTGTGAGCGCAATAACATCGCGAATTATTCAAACTCGCAAAGACGCAATAGTCTGTTGCTATAGAAGACGCTACGCGCAGTACATTAATGCAGAGCAATCCAATTGGTTAAAGATGACATACTATGTATATGATGTACATTTTTACATTTTTGTTCAGGTAACAAGCACACCTATTCCTCAGCTGCGTGGTCGTGGTCGTGGTCGTGCTGGTAATTCTTCAGCTGCTGGTGTGCCTCAGCGTCGTGGTCGTGGTCGTGCTGCTATAATAGTACCTCAGCCGCCTGGTCCAGTGCTTCCAGTAGTACCTCAGCCGCCTGGTCCAGTGCTTCCAGTAGTAACTCAGCCGCCTGGTCCAGTGCCTCAGGTAGTCCATCAGCCGCGTGGTCCAGTGCTTCCAGTAGTACCTCAGCCGCCTGGTCCAGTGCCTCAAGTAGTACATCAGCTGCCTGGTCCAGTGCCTCAAGTAGTACTACCTCAGCCGCCTGGTCCAGTGCCTCCAGTAGTACCTCAGCCGCCTGGTCCAGTGCCTCCAGTAGTACATCAGCTGCCTGGTCCAGTGCCTCAAGTAGTCCCTCAGCCGCCTGGTCCAGTGCCTCAAGTAGTACTACCTCAGCCGCCTGGTCCAGTGCCTCCTGTAGTACATCAGCCGCCTGGTCCAGTGCCTCAAGTAGTCCCTCAGCCGCCTGGTCCAGTGCCTCCAGTAGTACCTCAGCCGCCTGGTCCAGTGCCTCAAGTAGTACCTCAGCCGCCTGGTCCAGTGCCTCAAGTAGATCAGTTGCCTGGTCCAGTGCCTCCAGTAGTCCATCAGCCGCCTGGTCCAGTGCCTCCAGTAGTACCTCAGCTGCCTGGTCCAGTGCCTCAAGTAGTCCATCAGCCGCCTGGTCCAGTGCCTCAAGTAGTACTACCTCAGCCGCCTGGTACAGTGCCTCAAGTAGTCCATCAGCCGCCTGGTCCAGTGCCTCCAGTAGTCCATCAGCCGCCTGGTCCAGTGCCTCAAGTAGTACCTCAGCCGCCTGGTCGAGTGCCTCCAGTAATCCCTCAGCTACTGGGTGCTACGGCGATAGCAAATCCTGCTCATGCTCCACCGAAACCAAAGGCATAATAATTTATAGAGAGTTAAAGATATTAGATTGTGTTTTTAATTATTCAATTAGCATTGCAAAATAGCGCTACTTTTGGTGAATGAAGTATTAACAGGATAGAAATATTATTGATTTTGTACATTGTTGTACTAAGCAACTTGGAGCTTCTCTAGTAGGCAAATACAGCTTATGGAAAAAAATTGCTTTCTAGTTTTATGGCTAAAGCTTATTCTAAATGCTCAAATTTTTGTAATGCTAGAAAAATAATTTTGTGAAATATTGCTTAATTTTACCAGCTCACTGAATACCATTTTCATAATACAGGCAAAATCATATCATTTTAGTGCCTTGTTCATCAGTCATAGACATGCACATACACCTTGTAGTTTCAAAGGATTCTGTATGGTTATAATAATGTTTTTGTTTGTGTAGCGTCGTCGGAAGGCTAAGCACTTAGGGCAAGCTGGAGCTCCAGTAAGTGAATAAGAATGTCATAATAAGCTAGCTTGATTGAATTTATTGTAGGTGTTACATTTTTCTTTCATTTGGAATTGAGTTAACATTCACTGGATCAAAAGACCATGTTCACTCCATGAGATCATATTCATTATTCATAAGATCATATTCACTTCATCAAAAGATCATCCAAACCGATCATTATGTTATCCAGCTGATCATAGTAATAATGTTCTTGAATTAAATGTTCTTGAATTCTTATAGTGTAATAGCTTCGTCTTTATCAGCTTAGATTAAGTCCAGGTGACGTTTAATTTTAAAACTCAAGCTTGATTCAGAATTATGTTCTCATGCAGTTGTCTTCATTGATGATAGAATAGCTTGCTGACTCAGTTAGTGTATACTCGTGCATCTGGCCATTTGCTGCATATACCTCGCATCTGGACTCGTCGATCTCACGTAGCAAGGGCTGTATTGTACTCATTGTCATCCTCTTGGAAGTGATAGTTCCTAAGTTATCTAAATTCTTTTTTGCGACACGTGACCCTGTCCCTAGTAAAAGGGTAAACTTATATACGGTACTACACCAACTAACCATGTGGAGGGCCGGGCAGGAGGATGTGCTATCGCTGTACTAGCAGCCGTAGGACGGGCGGCGGCTGATGGACTCTGACTGGAGGCACTGGACTAGGCGGCTGAGGGACTACTGGAGGCACTGACCAGACGTTTTTACTTCTCTAGTGTTATGTCCTGAACTAGATTTAAAGTGTTACAGCAAGATTGGACGATAATACTTTGATTTTACGCTTGTTCGAACACCCTGAGAATTTCCCGTTGTCAGTCACTGGTTTAGTCAGCATACCAGTGCTCAGTCGTCTTTCGTCTAACATATCTACCCAGCTCTCAATGAAATAGGAACTCGAGTACCCAACATGGCCTGGGGACGACACGAGGCTACCAGGCCTGGGGATGGCACGAGGCTACCAGTAACAATGCATTTCGTTAGAAATTTTTTCTTGTTTGCAGCTTGTGTCCTTTTCTTAACTTTATTCATGAAAAATTAATTTATATTATAAAAGTTAAACATATTTCGTATGAGTTTGGTTGAAGAATGTCATTGGTATAATCATCACCTACAAGAATAAAAATAATTAATAAGTCAGTTAGCCAAACTGTATGTACCTTTGATTGATCTTCAGCAATATAAAGAGACCGTCTTGGTTTCCCCAAATGTGGCATTAGAAATTTTTAACCAGCCACAATGGATACTCAGCCACTCTACCAACGACAAGGTGCAGTCTCACAGAGTGGAAAAAATTGAGTGTTTGTGTAGACCTTGCACATACATTCTGTGGGGAGAAAATGCAAAGTAAACACTGAAAAAAATAGTACGTCCATACAGTAAACCTTCATTTATCCAGTTTTCACATACTAGGAGTACTTGTGTTTATACACATTTTCAATTTTTGTCATCAACACGTGCTAAGCTCACAATTGTATGGGCATAATACAAATCATGTTAGGTCTGGGGTACTTGCAGACAGTAAAATACAAATTGACCACATGTATGTATAGTAGACTGCCTTATGTAAACACACTTAGTAGGTGATCATTGGTTGCCTCTACTAACATCAAGTATACCACCACATGTCAGAAGTATCGAGATCAATAAAGAATTGATTACTAACATCTGCGTCATTGCTACATAATACCTCAGTAGACTCAACACTGTGTCAATACCATGCATGTGTTGGTAGACATGAGGTCAAGTGACTACGATGTATCAGAGCAAGAGCAGAGATATTATCTCAAAATCAGTAAAGATTACAACACCTGCGGACATGTGATTTCACTCAACGCTAGTATCAGCAGACACCATGACCACACGGCAATAGTGCTCTGTATTAAAGCACATAAAATGACTAAGCTCATTGTATTACAGCAGTCACAACACCACATGGGCAATAGCGCTCTATTTAGAGCACATAACTTGTCTAAGGCAAGCACACACTATGATGACAGATTACACAGTGATCTATTAATTTTAGACATGACTAAAGCCATTGTATTGCATCAATCGAAGCACACAAACAATGTTCTTACTTTCATGTCCAGTGATTAAACAGATAATGTTCTAAGAACAACGTCATAATGCCCAGGGAGATATCTCAAATACATTGCCCTTTGTGTTATGTCATCAGGCAAGGTTCTATCAACAGAATGTGGACTAAACCTGTACCAATTTTGATCTTGTGTACTGTAGGTAAAAATGCACGTGTTGATGAGATGAGATAAGGTTATTATCTCAATGTCAGAGCCCCAAGTTTCATTTTGATTCATTTTAGTGTGCTCTATGTACTCTTGTACACTTGAGTAACCTGCAAACAGATCATACTGGTGAGCATACAACAGATGGGAGATTGCTACCATATGATCTAATATAGCTTGGCGTACTGCCATGTGCTGAGCTTGTGAACCAGTGATCACATATGAAAAGGAACGGAACATACAGTTCCCATCACCATCTATGTCTTTAGTATGGTTGTGATCAGGTGGAGTAAGAGGTACATTAGCACCACCACCTCTATGTCTGGATGGTGGATGATGGTGTTCTAGACCAAGAGTAGCGCAAGCAGTTTTTTGCCATTCTAAGTCTACAGGATAGTAGTAGTACGGCCATCTTTGTGTACGTGCTGGATCAAATGACCCTGTAATTGAGCAATCATCATTTTGTGCACTAGCAGTAGTGTGAAGTTGCTTGTTAGGAGCACTACTATTACAAGCTCTTTTAGCTGGTTTAGTAGTTTGAACAGGGGCAGTGCTAGTTCGTTTTCGATGAATGCCCAGGGTGCTAACAGGTATTGTTTGTTGCTTGGTAGTGGTTTGTGAGCATTTTATTTTCTTGCTGGGAACAACCACAGTATCTACTTGGTCAGTATCAGGTTTTCCAACAAGCTTACGTTTAGAAGCCTGTTGAACAGGAATGGTGTACAGAGGAAGATCAGGTCTATACTTTTTACGTAGACGATTATACTCCTCTAAAGATCGATTGCTGACTATAATGGACTTTGGATCAAATGAGAGGAGATGCAAGCCCGTGAGTGATCTTACTCTAGACAAAGCAACATAAGCCATTGCAGCACAAAAAACTTTATCCGACAGATCAATAATGGCATGGTCCAGGGACAATCCCTGTGACTTGTGTATAGTAACAGCATATGCCAATATCAATGGAAATTGTTCTCGACGAACATAGTAGTTTTTCATAACAACGAATCTGCTCTTGACCCTTTCAACCTGATATGGGCTGGTCAAGTGATCAAATTGTACAGTTACAAATTGTTTAGTTATTGCAGTAACTGTACCCAATGAACCATTGACTAGACCTTTCTTTGTGTCAACGTTACGGCGTAACATAACACGTGCTCCAATAGCTAACACTAGAACACTTTGCAGTCCTCCTGTCATGTTACAATCATGGTTTAATTTATGGAGCTGTTTGTCAGCAGTTTTTGTCCACTTAAGTTTACTGACAGTTTCGTCAACATCATCTGTACATTCTAGTTCGAATGATTTACCAGGAAGAGATTTGAGCATTTTATTGTTTAGCTCGTCACATTGCTTGCGTGTAGGAAAAAATGTTACTACCATTATTCCTTGTTCTTGCAACTCAGCAATTTTCTCAGTCAATGAGCAAGTAAACACTCTTGATTGGAGAGTGCTTATGGTGGAGCTTGTAACTTCACCAATTCTAATACCATTAAGCAGCGTTGCATAGTCTTTGTCACCTTTCTGACGCTCATTGATGGTTAGCTCATCGTATACAACAGTTTCTTCCCATATATTGGGAGAGGTTGCACAGCCTATTCTGTACTTGACTACAGTGTCAGGTACAGCTGAAAATACTGGTTGACCACCAACAGGCTCAAGTTGAAGCAAATCACCGAAAACAATCATATTTCGTGCTCCAAAGTAGTCGACACCTCCATATAGCTCATTCAAGCGCAGATGAATGTATGCTAGATTGAGGCTACTAACCATTGAAATTTCATCTACAATGAATAACTTCACATTGCGCAGAGCTGTTTTCATCACTTTGTGTGCAGCTTTTGGTAAGGACCAATGAACGGCTGACCTACCCCCGTGCTGGACAGGTAGCTGAAATAACCGGTGGATAGTCATGCCACCAACATTAAACGCAGCTAAACCTGTTGGTGCAGTTATGGCACATGAGCAATCAGTACTAGGCCACAGTTGAGCTACAAATGCTTTGATTGTCTCGATAAGAAATGATTTACCTGTTCCAGCGACACCTGTGACAAACATGCACAATGGAGGTAAGTCACAAGAACAATCATTTGTTTCATGTTGTTGCACGTGAATCATATGCTCTTTGACTTTGTCAAATATTCTCCTCTGATCTGCATTCAACATGTTGGTCCTATCGGAAAGACTAAGCGTGTCTTCACACTTAGTGACCATGCTTACAGCATCCTGCATTGCAGCAACTGCTTCACAGATTAGCTGTGGCTCACTATCAACCTTTTGCTCTGGACAATCAGATTGTCTGGCTTCATTGATTAGTTTAACACTACAATTACATTCAAGCATCTGCTGTAATCGAGTGTGGTGAGTCAAGCAACGGTTTTCACCAGTGTCAGGAAAATGCCGATTAAATGCTTCTTCAGCAGTCTCGTCTTCTACTAAAAGCTCACTCTCATTTCAGAAAGGCACAAAAAGCATGATTAGAGAATAGTAATAATCTTCTTTCTGATTTTCATTTCTCAAATCATATAACTTGTGATTGGGTAACACAGGTTTGCCGCGCCTTTTGAATTCAGTTTGTTTCACACCTTTGACAATAGTGTGATACCAAGTGTAATTAGCGACAATGTCGTAAAGACACATGTCCTCAAGCTTATCGGGACGATTGGGATAGTATGTGTCTACAAGATTCGACTCAAATAAATCCTCACTATCAGGATCTGACTTTGAAAGCTCCGTCAAAGCTGCGTGACTTTTGAGTCGTCGATTTCGTTTGTGAGGCATAGATACATTTACGAACTGTATTGCTTCTGATTTTTCAGTCAAGTGGTCACCCAACAACAAGTCGGCAGCCTCATACAAACCACACTCTCGTGAGCTCAAAGCTTTCATTCCAAATTTGTAGAGCTTGCTATAAATGCTCTTACTGTCTTGGATTTCTCTCCAAATGTCTTGCATGTTGCTTCTTTCTGCTTTAGTGACATAGCCACTAACGTAATGAGCTAATGCAAGAGAAGACTCTGACACAAACTGTATGTCAATGTTAGCTTTCCACAATAACAGAATCAGAGGATTATAGTCATTCACTCTAACCTCAGACTCTGTTCGTGGAAGTTCGTAGATTTTCTTACGAGTTTTAAGAGAGTCTTCTACAGAGTGCACAATACCTGTTTCACAAGCCGGACGAGGAAAGCCAAACTTACAGTAAGTTATGAACGTACTGCCGACCTTTCGTCTGCGCTTGCAATATGCACTACACTTATGCATTTGATATCTTGTGACGAGCTCATGCAATTCAGGACTGGTTTTCTTGTCAGGAATGTGACAAGTAACCCTTTCCTGGATCCATTTCAATACAGCAGCAGAGTCATCACAGCCAATAACTGGTGCATCTTTTATCCACAACAGGACGTGGTAATGAGGTGCACCTCTGGCTTGATACTCCTTCTTCCAGTAGAAGTGCTCTACTTCACCCAATATCTGACCTTTACATATGACAGTGCGAAAGAAGGCATGAAATTTATCAGAAAATTTTCGAGAAACCGATATAGGATCTTCTGTGCAAAGTCTTCCTATATCGTAACTTGGAGAGACATTGTTTACCTTCCTGAGGTAACGAGCCATATCACTCCACTCATATTCAGCACAACTGAATGTGAGAAACAATGTTGGTGATCCCCAGTTACGCACCATGCACTTGAGATCACTCTTACGCTGCCACCAATACTGTTTGCTACCACGTACTGACTGAAGCATTGTGAAGAGGCTTGCTTCTAACCGTTCATCAGAGGCTTCAACCTTAGCTAGTAGCTGCTTAACAGACATAGCAACTCCTCGTGAGGAATGAAGGACATTGTAGACGCCGTTACCTACTTCACGTAGGGTTTTTTGATTCAGCAGATAGAATACATATGAGGCATCTTTGCGAAATCGCGAGTCTTTGTTATGCAAACGTTGTTTGACAAACTCGCTAAAGCTCAAAGTGATTTCTTTGTTGCGAGGATGATTCTCACCAAATTGCCCGTTTGGGTAAAGTACAGGAAAGCACATAACATCCAAGTCTTTCAATCTACTGTGAATAGGTGCTTCTGTAACATTAACCAACTTGTATTGGTCTATGTCAGAAACAGTTGGAATCTGATTATCTAAATACCTAATAGTATAGGACTGATAACCAGCTATATCGTCAGCAGTAGCCTTATCTAGCATCTTAGTGGTTGCATTGTTAGCCACTTCGATTACTTTTTGTGTAGTTTCATCGAGGCTGTCTGCTTCTACTGACTTATAAAGTTTGTGAATCTCTTTCAGCTTTCTTATAGCTGCTTTCACACGGTCTATATTGACCAGTGAACGCCAGACAACATTAGCTTTTGTGGGTTTACCATTCACTAGTATGTACAATTCTGGTGATGCAACACCAGACTTTGCCGATCCTTCAACATTGGACAGCGTTTCACACGTTTTATTGAATGGTAAAGGCAGAAAAAATACACTACCCTTGCAAGCTTTCAATGAGTTGTACACAGGCACTTTGCAGGTGTATGTGCCTAATCTAACTACTGTCTGAAAGCATTTAGCAAGCTGAATGAACTGTTTGCTAAGGGCATCGAGTTTATCAAGCTCAGATGGAATGGGTATGGTTTCCAAACCATTTAAAACACATCGTGGTGGCAATACATCGGCTTTGATTTTGGGTTTACAGTAGCTACACATAATAGAGAGTTTCATCCTCGCCTGGAGGAGTGTGCTTCAGTATATAGTCTACTAGCTCTGACCCAATGTCCGAATCAAAATGCTTTGAGAAGTTGGCTTTTGTGACAGATTTTCTCTGAAACAAGCATTGACAGCTACAACACACGTTTTCAGCATCGTCATTCCACTCTTTCTCAAGTTGGGATATGACTAGAGAATGCTGTAACTGCAAGGTGGTTTCTAAGTTGAGCACTCTAAAAAACAAGTTGTTTATTGAGGAGCCTTCCTCGCCAACAAAATCATTAGTTGTTAGCAACTTGTCAAAGCTTTTCTTAGTTGCACAAAGTAAATGCTTGAAATCACCTTCGCCTAGGGCACGATCAATGCCAGCAAGGGATTCGTGACTTGCCTTTGCACGATATACTCGACGTATAAACGTTCTCAGTACTTTATGATGTGCTGAAGCTGCTCGTAAGATACGAAGCTCACTATTACACATACTACCAGTTTGATGACATGCCAAAGAATGACCCATCATTTGGCGTTCATTTGGGCAGTCATCGCATGACTGTAATGCTTGTCGTAACTCATGCATTGGAAGAGTAAAGGCATTCTTTATTCTAACAATTGCATTGACTTCATCATCAGTGATCGGCTTACAATCACTGGTACACGGCATTTCATCACGAGGCTGGCTGGAAGGATCAATACGATCAGGCACATCTGAATCATCATCATCCTTTACATACGATGCTTCATAGAAGTATGGATCACATGAGTTTTTGTGATGAATGCCTTCACCAAAATCATCTCTGCTTTTCATGCTCTTTGCATTGATACTTTTAGCAGATTTAATCAATTCAGCAGCATATTCCTTACGCTTCTTTAAGGCCTCGTGAACCAGCCTACGAGCTGCTATTCTACATGCAACACGATAAGAGATTCTAGCCAATCGCTTTGCTATAGGCTGCTCTTTAAAAGCTTTCGTAACTTCGGTTCTTGCTTTACGATTTGCTAGCAATTCCCTCATTACTTCATTAATGTACATTTCCTTTACACTAGATTTTGGAGGAGACAAATAGTATTTGATTCTCCTAGTGTGGGAAATGATTTCTTTGTGTTTAGCATAGTACGCCATACAAGCTTGTGTCTTAACCTTCGTGTTTTTGAGATACCAAACACGTGATGACACTTTCTTTTGATGCGAACTATTACGGTACTTTGCCCTACGTTGTGCTTTGATTTTATCTGATTTACTATGGTACCTGGACAAAGCAGCAACCTTCTTGGCAGTTGAATCTTTCAAATAAGCCTGCTTTGCAGCAATCTTTGACGCCATTTTTTTAGTCTCCGGGTTTTTTTCATAAGCGTGCTTTGAAGCAATCTTTGACGCCATTTTTTTAGTCTCCGGGTTTTTTTCATAAGCGTGCTTTGCAGCAATCTTTGACGCCAATTTCTTAAGCTGAGGATTCTTGTCATAAGCTTGCTTTGCAGCAATCCTTGACACCAATTTCTTAAGCTGAGGATTTTTGTCATACGCCTTCTTCGAAGCAATTTTAGATGCTGCTTTCTTAGACTCAGAATTGATATCATATGCTTCCTTTCTCTCAGCTAGTATTTTATATCTATTCTCTCCATAACGTTGCTGATCGTAAGTGTGTTTTCTACGTGTTTTACTAGGCATGATTACTATGCAAGAACTAACCTTTTCAAAACAATTATTGAACTTACAACTTTCTTCAGTGACAGATCGAGACACGAGACGACGCACCCAAAACCAAATCCAAACTTCGGTGAGGCAAAAGTAGAATCAACAGTCGCAATCTTCTGAAATGGACGGACTCTCACGGACAGGTAGAGCAGTAGAAACACAAGAGCGGACAGCAAAAGTGGAAGCCACTCAAAGACAACATGTGCGCGCTCACGTTACATCACGTGCGGATTTTAAATGGCGTCATACACATTGCTAGCTACAGCTCGTGATCGTGAAGTCCGCTAGAATAAAACTTTCATTTCGCTAAAAACTAAGTTCAAAAGGCACATGCCAGAAGAATTTCAAGACTATTCGTGGGTGTTTAGCCAAGCACAGTATTCGTGTTAAGGCGCTAGACGAGTGGAAGAAAGAAAGAAAGAAAGAAAGAAAGAAAGAAAGAAAGAAAGAAAGAAAGAAAGAAAGAAAGAAAGAAAGAAAGAAAGAAAGAAAGAAAGAAAGAAAGAAAGAAAGAAAGAAAGAAAGAAAGAAAGAAAGAAAGAAAGAAAGAAAGAAAGAAAGAAAGAAAGAAAGAAAGAAAGAAAGAAAGAAAGAAAGAAAGAAAGAAAGAAAGAAAGAAAGAAAGAAAGAAAGAAAGAAAGAAAGAAAGAAAGAAAGAAAGAAAGAAAGAAAGAAAGAAAGAAAGAAAGAAAGAAAGAAAGAAAGAAAGAAAGAAAGAAAGAAAGAAAGAAAGAAAGAAAGAAAGAAAGAAAGAAAGAAAGAAAGAAAGAAAGAAAGAAAGAAAGAAAGAAAGAAAGAAAGAAAGAAAGAAAGAAAGAAAGAAAGAAAGAAAGAAAGAAAGAAAGAAAGAAAGAAAGAAAGAAAGAAAGAAAGAAAGAAAGAAAGAAAGAAAGAAAGAAAGAAAGAAAGAAAGAAAGAAAGAAAGAAAGAAAGAAAGAAAGAAAGAAAGAAAGAAAGAAAGAAAGAAAGAAAGAAAGAAAGAAAGAAAGAAAGAAAGAAAGAAAGAAAGAAAGAAAGAAAGAAAGAAAGAAAGAAAGAAAGAAAGAAAGAAAGAAAGAAAGAAAGAAAGAAAGAAAACGAAGATGACGAAACTCGATTTTCACCGTTTCCAGGTTCGTCACTTTAGTAACAATCTCGAGCGATCTCCTTGCTACTGTAAGATGGGGCAACGCCAGAGAGCAGATCTAAGTGTCTTTGGACGTATAAAATTCATCACCAGGCGAAATATCAGCGTTTGAACGCTAATACATGTATGTAGCCGCCATCTTGTTTTCTTGACCATCCCTACATAGGGAGACACTACCGTGTCTCCCTAATATTAACATTGCTGAGAAAACGCACGACGCTCCAGTCCCCCGCACACCGTCGCGATTATTTGCCTCGCGCTAAGGCGCTCGGCAATTAGAATGTTATAGGATGCTGAACACATCTATTTCTAGCAAAAACAGCTCGTCGCTAGCATAGAAAGTTGCTTTTCAAAGTGACCGGAATTACCCAATTTAACCGCGATTTTCGCTATTTATGGTTACTAGTTTTTATTAATTCTTGCTGCCAAGAAGCATCGAATCTTCAACGCCAACTTTCTCCTGCTGAAAGAGTATACCCAGTAGTATCAGTGACTGCAATGCAAGAGCTCGCGGCTGGTTCGTCTTGGCGCTCGGTGCGTGCAAACTTGAACGAGCCAGACAGTGACCGGAAATAGGCCACTCTACCTTACTACGTAACTGACTGACCGACCGACCGATAGACCGACCGACCGACCGACTGACTGACAGCCAGGAATGACTTAGTGCAAGACATGTTATTGCTTATCAAAATAATTAATTTGTCGTAGACTTTGTGACACCAAGACTGGGTACTCTATCGATCAGTAACAGAGTCGGCCCTCTATTTGTGGAAGTTTTTGGCCGGTCCTTCAATGAATGCGCGCGCTGTTATGCTTTGGGCGCAACGGACGCGTTGTTGTTGTGCCGGGCGCTTCGCGGCAAAGCGGCCTAACAATACATGCCGGCCATTGAGCTGCACTCTACCGCAACACAGGCAAGAAACCTTGCTGCAAGAAGACCCAGTTGCTCTATATGACCACTCCGCAGTGTTACAGTACCTATATTAGCGGCATGCAGTCTGCTGTGATATTCGCGTTAGTCATGGTTAGCCGAAACAGAGAGGGTGGTACACAGTAGTTTGCTGGGTTTTTTTCCCGCGCATACGTGCAGGTCTTCGCTGTGGTGCAAGGCGCTGCCGTAATGAGACGAGATAATGATGCTGTCTCTGTGGTAAGTAATGTACACTATGCATGTATGGTCCACCATATCGTGTTCTCTTGTAGGAGAAAAGACAAGTTTCTCAAATGTTTGCTTACCGATTGGGTCAATGGTCTCCAGTGAGTTCATACACTGACATAAACTATATATATGAGTAGTAATCATGCATGCAGTGTACCAGGACATGTGGTGGCGGACTACGAACACGCTCAGCGCTGTGTACTGACCAAGATGGGATCCTGGGTCCTGCAATTGATACATGCGGCAGTCTAACTGGCACTAACAGACCACAATGCATGGAGTTATGTAACCAGTTTAACTGCCAAACTAGTGAGCAACCATCATAATTATTATTATAGTGATGTCAATATTATAATATATCATGCTACACACAGATGCTGCAGACACTACCCTCTTACCACCAGCTGGTACATATGATATCACTAACCCTGATAATACTGGTCCTTCTACCAGTAGTGTGGTATTTGTTGTTAATCCTCCAAGCTGGATTGCTAGCAAGTCAAGTACTGATAAGATTGGTGGCGTTACTCTGACAACAGACTTGACTATACAACCTTCACAACAAGGCTTATTTGTGTCAAGATTTGGAATCACTTTTAGTTCACCAGTGACTTTTGGTACTGCTAGTGGAAATATCATGGCAAACAGAATGCTACTCCTCTCAGGAATGGGAGGGGTGAGAGAGATATCTCCCACAAGCGATCTAGTCTATGCACTGAACACATTATCAGTAGGATCTGACACTTTCATGATCGATAACTATGCTATTGTTACAGAAAATCAGCAGTTGTATCAATTTTTAGGAACAAAGATGACCAGAGATTCTTATGGTGGAACTCTCTTTATCAATGAAGGTGGTCGAACTGCTGTGTATTCTATGAGTGCTGCCATTTCTCAATTCATCAGGAATGCTGCTCCCATACCACCTCTTAGCTACAATCTCGAGGTTGTTGGCTCCAATGTGTTGATCAATTTTGGAAATGGATCTTTTCGTATTACAGGATCAATGTTAGCTTTTAATGACAGTCTTGGGCCTTTCATATTTACTGGAGATATCATTGCAACACCTGAAATAAATAATAATATACCAAACATAAATGAATTTTTTGAGGTCCAGGTAAGTACAGCAACAAACCACGGCAATGAGAGGACTGTTCTTCGGAACTTCCAGTATACTGATACCTTTACTAATAATGCTACTCAGCAAGCTCTGTCTGTCAACAACCCTCGTGTACTGAGCATTATCAGAACAATAATGAGCTTCTCAGGTACTGTTGGACAGTTCACTGTAACGAATGCAAGTGTCACTTTCAATGGTGTGTCACTGATGCAGCTCGTGAAAGGAAGCACTCAATCTGTCCCACTCACTGCTGGAGACCAGCTGTCTTACACAAATGGTGCTCTGACAGTCACTTCAGGAGGAAATCCAGTATTCAGTCATAGCGGTGTTCAACGAGTCACTGTTCAACAAGGTTCTGGTGCTGCTATTAACGATGGCTCTGCAGCTGCAATTTCTGGTCCTGGAACTTTGTTTTTTGAGGTAAACTTCGCTTTCTTTACCAATGATGCCAGCGTTGTGATGATGGTTGGTGATCAGATTGTGATGGCAGCACCACCAGTTACTACTCAACCACCTGTTACTACTCAACCACCAGTTACTACTCAACCACCTGTTACTACTCAACCACCAGTTACTACTCAACCACCAGTTACTACTCAACCAGCTGTCACTACTCAACCACCAGTTACTACTCAACCACCAGTTACTACTCAACCACCTGTTACTACTCAACCACCAGTTACTGCTCAACCAGCTGTCACTACTCAACCACCAGTTACT
The DNA here is from genome assembly GCA_964017065.1 of Haliclona indistincta. Taxonomy (NCBI): domain Eukaryota; kingdom Metazoa; phylum Porifera; class Demospongiae; order Haplosclerida; family Chalinidae; genus Haliclona; species Haliclona indistincta. The sequence continues at coordinate 2,729,862 of OZ024789.1, forward strand.
ACTCAACCACCAGTTACTACTCAACCAGCTGTCACTACTCAACCACCAGTTACTACTCAACCAGCTGTCACTACTCAACCACCAGTTACTACTCAACCACCAGTTACTACTCAACCAGCTGTCACTACTCAACCACCTGTTACTACGCAACCACCTGTGACTACTCAACCACCATTGCCAGTTACAACTCAACCACCATGCCCAGTTACTACTCAGCCACCATATGCATGGCCAGTTACTACTCAATCACCATTGCCAGTTACTACTCAATCACCAGTTACTACTCAATCACCATGGCCAGTTACTACTCAATCACCAGTTACTACTCAACCACCTGTTACCACACCATCTTCACCTCCGCCCACACCATTCACTGGTATACCGCCTACAGTAACTACAGAAGGGCCTACTGCATCAGACGGGTCAAGATGGGTCATAGGTCCTTGGAGCATGGTTTGTTTGTTTGTATTTGTGCATGATGTGTGTGTTCATTCTCTTGTCTATTGCAGTGTTCTCGTACTTGTGGTGTTGGAATCCAGTTCAGGACAGTGCGTTGCTCAGGAACTACATTCTCTGTTCAGTGTACTCAAGATCCTCAGCTCAGAGACAAAATTCCAACTACTTATCAGTTCTGTAACAGACAAGATTGTCCTGGTATGTGGATCATTGTTCTGTGAGGTGACTGTGATTTTCTGTCCCTTTCAGGTGAGAACAGGAATATGATACCTCTTCCAGAGGTAGGTGAAGTAAACCTGATAATGGGAGGAGCTAGCTACATCTATCATGTCAATACTGTGGATACTAACTCGAGAAGCTTTGCTATCCATGTCATGGGGTTTGATCGACTTTCTGGTTCCACCTCCTCTACCGTCGGGACTCAACTTGGCGGCATTCCTTTCATGAGAACAACATTCATGCTATCTACAAGTCGTATGCTTCCACAGACCGTGTTGCAAGTTTTCAATCAGACGAACATTCGAGTCAATGTCAACGGGATGGAGGCCTACATAATTTTTCTTGCTAATGGTGACATGTGTAGAGATGTGAATGGCTTCATGTACACAGGCATGACTATCACCAGTGGTACCAGATCTTGCAATGGAATATCGAATCTGGTTAGATTGAACGCAAACACTGGAGTGAACACATTCGAAGAAATGGCTCCCAATGGAGGAAATGTACTGGAGTCCGGTCTACTCTGTGTTAGTCCTTCTTCAAACAGGGCCTTCTTTACCACCATTGATAATGTTGCAATGGCTATTCGCAATGAAATAGCAGCCATCAATGTCCGTCCCCCGACTATTGTAGCTGCAAGAGTTTCTATCACTATCACTGATAATGGTGGATCTGCTCCTATTGGTTCATCTATAGTTACAGCTAACATTGGACTGGACATCATCCTTACATGTGCTCTGTCAGACGAAGGGTCGCCTCTTCCTGCAACCAGATCATGGCGGCGAGGATCAACCATGCTTATGACCGGCGGCAGGATCAGTGTGGAGCCAGATCGCCTAGTGATAAGACGTGTAGAACAAAGTGACACAGGAATGTATACATGCATCGCTAGTAACATGGCTAACATGATGAATCGAGCTGACAGCACTGTCAACATTGTCCAGCCTACCCAAGCTACCACTCTTCCTCCTACCATCCAGCCTCCTGTCAGCGACGATCCTGAGTTCATCGCTCTGCAGTGGAGCGGTGTAAGTTGCTAGTGCACAATGATTATTTAATATTATGTGCTTGACTAATGACCTCTTTGTATGTTTAGTGTTCCAGGACATGTAATGGAGGTGTGAGAGTGAGGATCATTCTGTGTCGTACACGAGTCACCAATCAACCATCCGACCAATGCTCTGATGATTCAAATCTCATTATTTCTGAAGTCTGCAACACCAACAACTGCCCTGGAGGTAGGCACAGTTTACAGAAAGTTGTGCAGATTACACACTTGTTGTCTCTCCCTAGATGCCTTCCGTAACAACATACCTGAGGACCAGACTAGTCAGCTCCCTATTGCTATACCAGATGGTGATCCTCAGCAAAATCTTGGAAGTGTTGTGTTCATGAGTATGATCACCAACAGTAACGTGGGTACTCGTTCCTACATGCTCACCACGACTGCTCAGTATCCTGATAGATCTACCATTGTCTATACTCAGACTGTGATCTGTGATAGTTCCACTCAAAATAGCAACGCCACTCTTGAGGATCCCATTCAGGTTTTGATCAGTGTGCAGAATGTTTCTAATCGCATACAGATTGTGGTCAACGGAGGCCATTTTTTTCATGTTGATGTCCCAAGGGGAAATCCTTGTTTTGATCTTAGCGCTACTGAAATGTTTACTTACGCTGATCAAACTTTGATTGTTCCTTCTCGATCGCCATCTCGATTTGAAGACATACAGTTTCTGCACACTGTTAACAGTGAGATGCCTCTCACATTTCAAACTAACTCTCCGAGCACATTCCGAGGCCCTGGCGTGTTGTGCGTCAGCAATAGACTGAACCAACCACAAGCTTTCTTCACTCGAGCACCATTTCCTGTAATGACTATTCTTGATCTATATGACAACATTCGCAGTACCTTTATGGCTCCAGTTTTCAGCGATGTTCCTAGTGACACAGTTACATTAACTGTTGTAAGATCAGGATTTGCTCAAGTTGGTCAGATGATTGTTCTGAACGAAGGGAATGGTGTCATCTTACGTACAAACTTCACTACTGAGGGTAACCCCAGTCCACCTGAGTTCGAATGGTTCTTAAACAACAGGCGTATCACAGGAAACTCCTACATTGGAATTACCCCTGACGGTCGCATGCTGTTTATCAGCAGAGCACGGCCTGAGGATGCTGGCGACTATCGTGTACTAGCCAGAAATGCTGCTGGACAAGATACTGACACCTCAAGTGTCACTGTAATGCCTAGCGGTAAGTGTTACTCAGAAGGTGTGATTTGCATTACTCTTTCATTTCAGCTGGAATCATTGTATTCCGTCCCATGGACTCAACTGAACCTAACGTTGTGAATATTGGAGTTGGTTTCGAGGAGACAGTGCGAACATCAACACGAGGACTCAACGTGTTCTGCAATGTGACAGATGCCAACTCTACTACCATCATGTGGACGGTCAATGGCGTTGCTCCCATGCCCGGGAGTGGAATCGTTATTGATAGTAACATCCTGAGACATCGGTTCTCGTCAACACTTTCACCGAATCCCTCAGTCTACAACTGCACTGCTACTCAATTAATGATGAACAACATGACTAGAGTGTTCTCCAGAGCAGCTCGTGTGACTGCATCAGGTGTGTTGTATCTGAAGTACTGGTCTCATGATATTGTGTTTTTGACGTACAGACCCAACTGCTCCAATGAATGTTATGATTACTGGTACGACCACTGTACTCGCCGGCGGTAGTACCGCTCTGCGGTGCACTGCTACTGGAGTCCCAGAACCCTTTATCACGTATGCTCATCCTTAATCTCTCTCTTGCCATGTTTTTAGTCTCACTTCAGCTGGTCTGTCATTGCCGGCTCAGCTAACAGACTACCTGTATTCACTGTGTCAGGCAACAACATTGAACTCGCCAATATTCCAGAGGACGATGACAACACGTATCGATGCATTGCTCAGAACACTCAAGGAGCTGCTCTCAGCACCACTACACTGAATGTCAGAGGTCAGTCAGCACTGTATTTGTAGCTCTGGTATTATATTTTGGTCTTCTCAACAGTTGTACCAGTTATTAGTCCTCCTGAAAACACCAACCCACCTGTTGACAAACAAGCAGACCCTGTATCCGGACAGGCAGGGCAGACGCTCAACGTTATTTCAGGAAGGAATGTCAGCATTTCATGCACTGCTGCCCAAGGCACTCCAGCTCCAATTGTGATCTGGTTTATGGGAACCACACAGCTGCCTAGCTGTCGATTCATGGTCTCAGGTAACAATCTGTTGATAAATTCAATTATGAAGTCGGATGAAGGAATCTTCCGTTGTGAGGCAAGGAACAACTTTGGAACATCACTAATCATGACCACCTTGAACGTTGTTGGTGAGGCATTATGGTCTGATTCATGATGCTATTGTTTACTCTCTTTCTCAGAGCAGCCTATGATTATGGACCCAGGTACACCTGCCCCTCCTCAGCCCGGAATGGGCAGAATGGTTGACATCGGTACCCCTAGTGTCACCGCTGGGATAGGCAGCACTGTCTGTCTCAGGTGTGTTGTCACAACTGGAGACCCTACTCCAACTATCAAGTTCTCAAATTCACGAGGATCGGTGAATACGCTGGACAGTCGCTTGAACATGCAAGGCAACGATACCTTGTGTGTGACGGTGGACAGGATCATTCAAGGGCGTTATACCTGTACTGCTAGAAATATTGCTGGAATGGTCTCAGAAAGTACAGAGATTGTGGCTGTGGGTAAGTTGTCTTTTTCATCTTCATAATTACCGAGCGCCTTAGTGTGAGGCATTTGATCTGATTTGGTACCTGTTCGCCTACTCTGATTTTGCCTACTAAGGGCCTAAGAATTTAAAACAAAACACTAAACCTAAAACCCTAAAACGTTCTCCTAACTTTGCAAATTCGGGAGGATTTTCCTATATAAACCTGGCCTTCGGCCCTAGGTAAGCCTAAGGGTCGTCAGGAGGGTCATCCTAATCATGCAACTACATGCAGTGCTTCTCATCTAAAGAGTCCATTTTTTAATTTTCAATAATTGGAAACATATTAACTCATAAAAACATTTTGCTTAAGGGGGCGGTGCATGATTTTATGGGGGACTTTGATGTGCTGCATCTTGTTTTCTGCTTAGCATATATGCACAAAAGTGCTTTTATTGATTAGACCAAGTCTAACACTACCTGCCGTGCAACTATGGCGAGCTGGTGACGCTCTCGGGTACGCACAAAAGACCTCGCTTCTGCTACATGGTTTGTACACGTTTTCTCGACTTCTGAGCTAGAGATCGACGCGCTGTAAACGCAGTACTATTCAGTACCATCTTGCGCAGAAACGTATAGAGCGATTTGTCGATATTCGTTCACGAAGGTAGCAAAGCAGCGTTCGTGCACTAGAAAAAACTACGCTGTAAAAAAAGTAAGCGCTATTACGAAAATTCGCTCTATACGTTTGTGCGCAAGATGCTACTGAATAGCACTGCGTTTACAGCGCGTCGATCTCTTGCTCAGAAGTCGAGAAAACGTGTACAAACCATCCGTGTATTATTTCTGCCATACTCTTATGGGAGATCAGTTTGTTTATAAATAGTTATTCAACCACAAGAACATAACCATGTAACTATGAATATTAAGTCCTTGCACCGCCACCTTAACACTACAGTACTAAAACTTAATATTTACATTAATTCACCTTTCTTGAGTATGTTTGTAAAGTATTTAGCTTATCTTTTATTTCAGTCTGAAAATATCAGCAGCGAAATGGACGCCATTAAATTCATTAGTTTTAACCAAATAAAAATTGTAATCCTGCATGCTAGTTAAGAAAAACATAAGACGTGCAGTTGAGCATGTAGGTCAGCTATTATGTGGGTTAAAATGGAAGTCTAACTCTCACATATGCTACTGTTAGCTTGCAAAATCTCTCAGCAGTCAAAGTACGAAACAGTTAACCAACTAACTCCATTAATTTTGTTAGTTAAGAAAAAGTGCTCCGCAGGCAAGTAGCCTTATGTAGCGATGTCAGAGAAAATTTTATTTTCACTAGAACTAATCTAACACTACGTACGTGTAAAAGAGCTAGTTCAAAGCTTTAAAATGATATACGATGATGCATAGTTGCGTTACTGCAACATAGAATAAATCGCGTGAACAATGGCCTAGGAATCTCCGAAACTTCCTGTGTAAATCAACGTGACGTCATGGCACGCCCATTTAATTACGTACACTTATGGCCCATTTGTGAATAGCTATTGCTGCGCTAAGCATACGATCCAGGCAGCCAAATTTTTCTGCTGAGAGAGTATACCTACTAGCATCCTTGTGACCCTCAACAGAAGAACTAACAGCTTATTTGTTTGACGTTCGATGCATGCAAACTAAACAAGCCGATAGAGAAAATATATACCAGGTTTATCTTTAATTACACTAGATTCCACGAAGAAACTTTGCTAAACTTTAGGCATAACGTGTTTACTTGTCCTGGGAATGGCAAAGTCAGCGCTATAGTGGCTGCTAGAGAAGCGACCGTACATTTTCAAAAGTATTGCGATTATTGACAACGATATTGCACATGGAGATATTAATTCTAGAACGCATGATTTTACAAAGAAACAGTAACAAAATTCAGCTTTAGCATGTTAACTTGCCCTATGAACGATCTAACAGCGTGTATGTTGTTAACTGGAGACGCGATAGCTGTGTGCCATCGACTTAATCAATTTATACGGAGAAAATATTTTCAAAAATATACGGTTTCTGACATCGCTACGGCTTATGCCTTAGCTAATCACAGCTCTTCGCTCGTGGCTGTAACCTACACCGTCGGCGAATACGAGGCGCTGGTAGCAGCAGCACTCGCCCGCTCTGTTCGTCTTCGTCTTAGTTATGACATGCCAATGACTGTAGCCAGATTGATGACGTCAATTTATCTGCATATCTGATAGAATATGCGGGAATGTACGGTCATCAACTTGGAAAACGTCATTGATACGTCATAAACTAAGACGAAGACGAACAGAGCGGGCGAGTGCTGCTGCTACCAGCACCTCGTATTCGCCGACGGTGTAAGTTACAGCCACGAGCGAAGAGCTGTGATTAGCTACGGCATAAGGCTATTTGCCTGCGGAGCGCTTTTTCTTAACTCGCAAAGTTGCAGATTTTTGAGTCTAAAAACTTTTTGACTTTGATTTTTTGTTGATATTTGAGTTTGTTTTGGACCGAACTTTAGTTTGCGTGATAGTTAAGCATTGGCTCTAGAGTATTTGGTAGATGAACTAGTTGTTCGCCTGCACACCAAAGATTTTTCCTTAACTAAGCTTCTTACAGATTTTATGGTCTAAAAATAAAAGCTAATTGGGTGTTTCCGACAACTGCCACTTCTCCATTTGTATCTTTGAGATCAAGTAAGGCTTGCAGTTTAGACTAAGCACGCTTACTCTAGAAGGATGTATCAGCCTTCTCACCAAGTTTGACTGCTATAAAACCTATCGTTTAGTTTTTATGAGTAAAAACATTTCATGTTAGTGAAATGTGCAATTTTGGAATGTCTATAGACTGGAAGCACTGTACATGTATAGCTAAAGATCGTCGAGAGGGTCAACCTAACCACTGGGCCTTCGGTCCTCACCAAGGATTGTCAAGAGTGTCCCGAATAGCTAAAAACTTAAGTTTTCTAGTAAAAGTATGTACACAGCGAGAATAGAACCTGGTGTGATAGTGAATCAAGTATTCCGGATACATTATTCCCCGTGAATGGTGTATCCTTTAGATGCAGTATCCACTTTTAAGTTGTGTATTCCCAGGGAATTTCGTATCCCACTGTGTGTTCTGCATTAGTCCTACTTACAGGCTGTATTATCAAACTTCTGTGATAATCTCTCCACAGTAGCAATATACTTTAGAAAAACAATCCACTTTCTTGAATTCTCTTTAGCGTCATTAACGTACTTCCTTCAACAAGTGTAAGGTAACTGTCAGGCCATATACTACCGCCGTACTGTGTTAGCTGTGTGTGCACTTTTTATCAATTTTAATATAGTTGCTGTACTATTAATTTTTAATGCTTAGTATAGTGCTTGCATTACATCTTCTACTGAAAATTTTGGATTCCGGCTTGCCAAGAATACTGAATGTAGAACACGGCTCCTTTTCACCTCTCATCTTCACCATGCACTGCTGGTGGCATGGGTCCTACTGCATCTGTTGTCTTTCAAAGATTAGCCTAGCCTCTCTCCTCTCTGCCAAATGAAATGAACACTACAGCAAAACTATCCTTTTCACCAGATGTCAGATTGGTTTCGCCCTACTACGCTCAGCAATACGTTGTCTTCGCAGTTCAAGATCTACATTTATTCTTGACTTAGCAAACACAAACATGGACCTTGCCTTTACTGAGGTTCGGGTCTCATATTGAACTATTTTCCTTTTCCAAATCAATTTGATGTTTATATGGGTCAAGGCTAGAGTCACTACCTGGAGTCAAAGAAAATGCTCATTGATTGCCTCTGTAGTCCTAGAACGTCTGCCCCCCAGAGACTACCGTAGTCCATAGATGTCAAATATTTCTGATGCGGCTGATAATTTTGGTTCGAGGTACACCGTACGCGGCATGACTCGTGTATATAGTGAACCAAATGTGGCACTTGTGAGTACCATTGCATATCCAGTACAGAATGGGATACCCATTCCCTAATGGGATACGAAATACACTAAGAATGGTGTGCGCGAAATGAAAAATTCGCCTGTGAAATTTGTACAGGGAGCATGATTACTAGGAAATTATGCACTGAGATGCAACGGTCACTATAGTGAAATTTGTATGGGTATACATTGAACCACATCCCCATGACACCTGACATCTGTATTACAAACCATCATACTAAACCACTGAGCCACGGCGGAACCAGCTGTTCGGTCAGTGCTACAAACCAGCCTTAGTAGTGATTCTGTACGCACCGAGGGCAGCAAGACCATGAGGCTGCATGTTCTTTCATAACTCAACAATGTGGACGCCTATTCACTTACCATCCATGCACGTTGTCGCTCAGCGTCAGCAGATACTGTTTGATGCCTATAACAAGGACCAGAGCTGATTCACTTATTGTTATTTCCGCATACTAAAACCATGTGTTTTTCGAATGCATCAAGCAATGTAGCATGCATTGTACTGAACATAGCAATATGTTTTCCACAGCTACGAGTGTGCATGGCTTTTGGTCCAGCTCTTGTAAGGTGTGTCGGATTGTTTCCAGCGTGAAGCAAATACATGCTGTAAGTATTGTTGTAAGGCGCGGATTCGCTGGTCAACGTACGCGAGTTGAAGCAGCGATAAAGACAGTATAATCAAATCAACCAGGAGCACATGAATCAACAAGAGAGAATCAAAAGAGAATAAATAACACGTGCTAGTTATAAAAAATTATAACCTCCCAGAAGTTTCTAGAATAACCATGTAGTGATACAAAAATTAACTAACAGTCAATTTACTAACTACAACAAGTATATACCCAGTAATTATTATCTTCTGGTGTTTCTTCTAGAGGCTCCACATATACGAGAACCTGGTGAGCTTCCGCCACCCGAGGGAGACTGCATCGATCGTTCAGATCAACAATCAATCACTTTTGATGTTGGTTTGGACGTTTGCGTTGGAATGGAGACCATGATTACCATCAACTGCCGCACTGATCGAGGCGACAACATCATGTTCTCATGGACTAGAAACGGAGGAGGTCTTACTGCAAATGAAATGGTTCAAGCCGACGGCTCTCTTCGAGTCACTAATGTGCAGGGCAGAGGCAGTACTATGATCATATATGAATGCACAGCTAGCAATGCTGCTGGAACCTCAAACATGACCTCTACAATCACCATCAGAGGAGGTCAGACACCACTACTATCTGTATGACCGATTGTACTATGTCAATATAGAGGCTCCTGGCATTGCCGGAGGGACCGAGCCATCTCTTCGCCCTGGAGTGATTACATACAATGTTGGTACTCCAGAGAAGACCGTTCTACTAGGAATTTCACCTGATGTCCAGGTAAGATCAGGCACTTCTCTCCACATCACTTATGTCCGATCTCTTCAAGGTGTTGTGTTTGGCATCAGGAATACCTGCTCCAACCATCACATGGAGTGTCAATGGTCAACCCATACCAGACAGCGGCGCTCTCCGAGTGGACTCAGAGACTGGAACACTGACCATTCCTCAGTTCATCTCCACAATGTGTGCAACATATGCATGTATGGCACGTAATGGTTTCGGCTCAACAACACAAAGTATATCAATATGTGGAGAAGGTGAGTAACTGTACCATCAATAGTAGTCCTGGTCACATGGTTTTTGCAGACTTTGCCTGTACAAGACAAGCATCAGGAGGAAACCCACCTTGTTCTGTCACTTGTGGTATTGGTAAGTGTGTGTCGGGCTACTGTTGACAATGAATTGATTAACAGGTGTTGTTCCTATTAATTCATTCATGTGCACAAGAACATTTAATGGTAGCACAACAAATGTGCCTTTTGCATTTGTGCCGTTTGTTAAACGTCCATCACAAACAACAGAGACTTGTATTCAACCTCGATGGTGCGTAAACATTGTCAATCTTGTTCACTGTTACTATCCTCTGTTCTCACATGAAGTCCTGTAGAAGCGTTTAGATTCTATACTGATGAGTGGACTCCATGTAGTGCAACGTGTCGTGTTGGCGAGCAGAGACGAAATGTCACCTGCCGTAGGACCAACCTGGACAATAACATGCCCAATCAGGATCCAGTGGATTTCGCTTTCTGCACAGAAGAAAGTCTTGAAGTACCTGACGATCGGAGATTGTGCAACAATTTCCCATGCCCAGAGTTTGTGGTTGGAAATTTTGGACCGGTAATGAATACAGATATCATGTCAGGTTTATAGTGTTCTGTTTTTTATCACTGTAGTGCAGTGTGCCGTGTGGATCTGGTGGTGTGCAAACCAGAGCAGCTATGTGCATTCAACCGCCTATCTCTCTCATCATTCCAAATGTGACAGAGAAACGCGAAGAGATGGTAGTCGACATTGTAACAGAGCTTGAGGTCGTACTAGAGCGAAATGAAACATCAGTGCCTGAAGTTCGTGACGACGCAGAGTGTGGAGGACTTGAGGCCCGTCCTCCAATAATGAGAAGTTGTACTGGTGCAATGGCTGTCTGTCCATATGTATGGAGTCATACTGCATGGTCAGGAGTGAGTGAGACTGCTGTATATCATTACAAGATGCTGATCATTATTTTTCTTAACTAGTGCTCTACTACTTGTCGTGGTGGATTTAGAACACGTGATGTGTTCTGCCTAAACATAAACTCCAATGTGATGATTGCGGACAGTTTCTGTGAAGGACAAGGCCTAGCACGACCCCTAGTTATGCATACCTGTGGGACCTCTGACCCCAATTCTTGCCTAGCTGGAGTATGGATTCCAACTCCATTTTCTGCGGCAAGGAATTTAATACTGCCGATTACATTCATTTTTTCTCTTACAGTGTTCTGTCTCGTGTGGAAGTGGTATGCGAAACAGAAATGTTAGTTGTTACAGTCCTAATAGTACACGAGTAATCGATGCTCGAAACTGCCTGGCAAAGAGCAGACCGGATGAAACACAAGTATGCAGAACAGGAATCCAATGCCCTGGAGGAGGTGAGAGCAGCATGATGTGTTCAAATATCACTTTGTCTTGGCTCTCTATTGTCAGATGAATGTACAGCAGCAGATGAGTTTGTTGCTTGCCAGCTTGTTCCCTTACTGAACATGTGTGCTGCGGTTGGGAGTAGCTGCTGCTTTAGCTGTCCTCGAGCAGCTCCTACTACTGTGCTGCCACCAACTACTATGTCACCAACAATACCAGGTTAGTACTCATGATGCTTAGGTCAAGATGCATATACTCTCTCTCTCTCTTTACAGAGGGATGATGATTCACTGACTACTTTAAATTTATGACTTGCACTGTGTGCAGTAAATTTAAAACCAGATAATTATTGCATTTGGTGTGTTGATGTTGTGTAGTACTGATACTTGATAACTACTATCTATAAACTCTTGTATCTACTCTGCCATTCTTGGTACAGATCGATTGCCCAGTTCTCCGGCCGATGGAGATAGCCGCATGTACATCAGCAGTAGTGACAGGTGCTACTGATCAAGACAGCTTCTCCCAGTTACATCCTGCAGTAGGAGAGATGCTGGGGGCATGTTATAGACCCATTGGGCATTAACAGCTGACCGCAATAAATTCTATTTCACGTCATCAGTGCTACGCCTTCGGTCATTGTTTTGAGGCCTAAAAACGTTTATGTAGTGAATCCCGAGCAATTCGCCGATACTCTTGGGTGTTACTCATCTCTTGGCGGATCTCTGTCATAAACAAACGTAGATATAATTTTATGGAAAAGTTAGAAACTGCTATAAACGCTCCAGATCCATAGTAAATACCTGGCAGTAAAGTGTATTCGACACTTCTAAGGGATCTGCAGCACGCATGAATGGAATAATAATAATTATGAACTACAATTTAAAATAAAGCTCACGTAAAGAAATCAACAAAAGCTAATGGTAGAAATAAAGAGATGCACGATCTTGCCGAATTTCAAAAATTTGCAACTCACTGAAAAAGAAGAAAGGATACAAACAAGAAAATTAAAAAGATTTCTAACGAAATCAAAAGAATTTAGGGATAAAGAAATCTGCTACTGGTTCACAATGTAAACCAACCAGGAACTAGCATGGAATGGTAACACGATTGACTTGCTAACAGACCATAGATCCCTGCATCAGTGGTTGTACATAAGATTGTGATTATATACAATATTTTGTCACAAGCTGAATTCAATTCAATGCATGTCAGGTGTCAGTCAACAGAACTGCTATAGTCAGCCACAGCAGCCACTGATGTAGGGATCTATGGTCTGTTAGCAAGTCAATTGTGTTACCATTCCATGCTAGTTCCTTGGTGGCTTACATCATTGTGCACCAGTGTCAGATTTCTTTATCCCTACACTGATCCCTTTGATTTCGTTAGAAGTCTTTTTATTTTCTTGTTTAGGCATAGTCTTGTGCCTAAATGTAGGCACGCATTATTAAGTTTGATTGTTAAAGATTTTCTATGAAATGGTCTAAAACCTGCAAAAATAATTCGACGAAATAAAAAAAAAGTATGCAGCATTCTTCTAATACTGCGTTCACACAGGCATGTGAAGCAAGCCAGCCCAGGTCGGTGCGGGTAACTTGCACGCTATCTGGCTGCGTTCACATAGGAGCGTGCAAGCGAGTTCGAGCCGCTACATGCAATAATGAAGGGCGGATACTTCCTAGTAATAAAAAAGGATGGTTAAAATGGCGTCGAACCGAGCGTCGAACGAAGAACTGCTCATGCAGTTTTCATGCAGTTCAGTACGAGTAGGTAGTCGTGTTTACTACTTCGGAAGTACTTTTCTAAGTAGATATCATAAATAAACTAACCGCTGACTCTTGAAAGAAAAGTTTGTAAGCGGGCTGGCCCAGCTTCAGCGTTCACACCGCCACACGCGGCACGCTTACCCGGGTCAGACACCATTCTGGCTCACTATTGGAAAGTGGGCTGGTCAAGCTCGACTCGGGACGGCTCGGCTCGATTTGTGCGTGTTCACACAGTAATTTTTGTAAGCAAGTTGGCGCGCGCCAACGTGAGCTGACCCGCGACCTTGTGCCTGTGTGAACGCAGTACTGATATGCATGAAGAATACAACCAACGCGCTTAGCCTGTGATTAGAACAAATTCATGTCAATTGAAGCTTTTGCATGCTATCAAACTTGGAGCGTGTCATGCATGCACGCAATAGTTTAGAATCTGATTAGGGTATGGATAAGTTCACCCGTCCTGATGCCGGCTCACGTGACTGTTATATACGTGCGCGCGCGTACTGAATCACTATAAAGCCTTGTTTGTAGCATCATTGGTCAGCAGGTTCCGTTGGCTCGGTGGACGGTGGCTTGTAATGCAATCGCCCACGGTTCGATGATTCTCTCTGTAAGCATGCTTTTAATTATTTTTTGTAGAGAAAACTTAAGTTTTTAGCTAATTGCTCGACGATCCTTACTACCTTAGTGAGGGCCGAAGGCCCTGTTTAGAACGACCCTCCAGACGATCCGCTAGGGCTGTTAGGACGACCCTTCCGACGATCCTTAGGCTTACCAAGGGCCAAAGGCCCGGTTTAGGACCACCCTCCCAACTTTGCGCATTTAGGAGAAGGTTTTTAGGGTTTACATGTAGTTGTCAGTATTTTTTTTTTTTTTTTATGACAATTTAGCATACAAGCTAGGTTGTACCAGTAGCAATGCTAATCCTAGGGTACAAACCAATAATAATAATAATAATAATGAAAATAATAATTAGCTGGTGTTACAAGAATAATTTAACTTACAGGGTAAAACAAGGTAAGAACAGCTTTAATAACAATCATTCCAATAGTTGATAACAGCCTTTTTAAAACTTGATACAGAACCAACTAAACGAACTTCTGATGGCAAATCATTCCATAATCTCACCGCGTCTGGATAAAATGATGCATCGTAGGAACAGGTGTGTGGCGCTGGACCACCAATTGCAAGACGCGTGGAATCGTGGTTTCTCAGTCTTAGGTCCATTGGATTAAGATGAACAGATGAACTTGGGCAGTGAAAATGTCCATTTTGAATCTGATAAAAGAATGAAAGCTTGAGAAGTTTGCGTCTTTCATTCAATGTCGGCAAGTTAAAGTCTGATAATAGGTCATATATAATAGCTCGCAGACCAATCCTTCACACACATTCGTATTGCTAATTTCTGAACCCTCTCCAAGGCTACTTTTAAAGATTGTTGATGGGGATCCCATACAGGTGCTGCATATTCCAACAAAGGTCTCACTACAGTTGTGTACATTTTGACAAGAGTTTGCGTAGAAGCAAACTTGTAAAATCTCCTGTACAGCATACCCACTGTTTTAACAGCAGTCTTGGTAATTGCTTGGATGTGATAAGACCAATCCAACTTCTCAGAAAGCCAAACACCCAGATATTTAAACTCAGAAACTCTAACCAGAGGAGTAGTTTCGATCACTAATGGTGCTTGCGGCTGCAAAGGAGATAGTTTCCTAGTATTTGTCCATAGCTATGGCAACGCCTGACTTCCGGCACCAGGATGGGCGAACTTATCCATACCCGACTAGACTACTGCAGTACTGCTGCCAGTTCCTTCTCTGCTATTGCAGACACAATGTGGAAATTATGCGCGCTCATGGATAACCACGCCTATACGGTTGATACAGCTCTCCCATCCCACCTACTCACTGTACGTTCCTGAAACCGGAAACCAGTAGCTACACAGACACAGCAGGTTGACTTTATCACTCTGACTCGCGGGACTACTAGACATGGCGACTTCTCAGCGTGAGTCATTTTACATTCGTGACCTAAAAGGCTGTTTGTCTATAGTGGCTATAGCTTTGCAACGCTGGTAGCTTCTAGTTTTGGTCGATCAGACACAGGCTAAGCTAAGCTGCAGTTCAATACTTGTACAAGGCGTTACGTGTATGTAGCACAAACAAGAGTGTCATAATGCAAGAATAACGTGTTCTTTTGCATGGGGAAAGGGCAAGCTGATAATTATTGTTCACACCTTATGAATTTCATTAATGCTGATAATAAGTAGACTGCAAGACAGTAGACAACACAAATCAGGCACGCACTTCATTCATTGTGATGTTCTGCACATTTTCACACATGTAAGAATGCGTGCAATCATATAATCTAGCAAATTTTGTGAGTTAGCACATGGTTGCGCTTATGATGAGCATTTCCTGTTTATTTAATCTTATTTCCTGTTTGATCTTGTAAGAAGTATGTTGTTTTGTCACATTATGCAACTGCTGTTTTTTACAGCACAAACATATTACAGATAGTCCAAATAAGAATTACTATAATAGTAAATGAAAGGTTAACCGCATTGGTGGGTGTGAAAACCGAATTGGTATTATAGTCAAAGGTCACCAGATAAAATAGTGTTTTTCCTTCTCACAGTAAATTGCTGGTACAATCCTGTTCCTCGTGCTGCTCAGCAATCTATTTGTGTTGGTAGCAAAGTGTACATGTGGGCTGGAGATGTCAATGGCTTGCCAGAGGTGCATGACAGTCAAGAAAAAAGGCGGTTTATATCCTGTGTAGAGGTCTTCCACTCTGGGATAGGAGAATGGATACGTCAGCCAACAAGTGGAGCTCCTCCACTGGGAGTATGGGGATATAGCTGTACTGCAGTGGGTGATGCACTCCACTTCTTTGGTGGTTACTGTAACCATGGTGACTGCTATCATAACAGTATTTACTCATTGAGCACATTGTCCCTTCACTGGGTGGAGTTATCGCCCACCACATCAGAGGGTGGGGCACCGATGAGAAAGAGAAACCGTGGTATAATGGCATTTAAAGATGGAGAGGAGGACATCTTATACATAGTAGCAGGGTATGGTCCTACATCATCATATTATCAGCCAGGAGCACAGTATGAAGCGATTACTAATGACCGTGTCATTTGCAATGAACAGCACATGTTCTCACTGAGTACAAGTGAGTGTATAATAGTGTTACTGATAATAGCTTCACTGGTTTAATATTGTCCCATATACTGTAAAACCACTTTAGCTTAGAAATTAATTTTGATAGATAGTTTTGGTGTGAAGTTTAAATGTAAGTGAGCCTACATCACTTATATATGTGGCGTGCACTAAGACCAAACTGAGATGACTCAGTTGATATAGTACTGAACTGTGCTACAGCTGAACAGCAGCACCATTGCAGTACCCTGACCTTAGGTTGGTTATTTCCTTCATGATCCGATTGTGTTGGAATTTTTAATCATAACGTGTAGCACGGTTCATTTGAGCTCATGTTTTCAGGTACAGAGCATTTGAACGGGGTATTAGTCTACTATTAGATTACTATTGCTCGGTCATGTTCATCAATGACTTCATAAAAAAATTGAGCTAGCCAGTGGAGTCAAAAATACTATAAGCAGTCCAACTAATTATAGTATATAGAATGAAGCTTCTTGTTATTTAGCATTAATTGCTTGTTGGTATTTGCATAAGGCTTGCTCAAAATTGCATAGTGGAAGTGAACTTGAACTAGACAGTCTGAGATGTCAGTAGTAGCTACTAAGGTAGCAAATCTGCATTGCTGGTGTTCAAATTGCTTGAAGTTGGCAATGCTGAGGTTTTGAACACCAAGATACATATTTATTATTCATTAGGGGAGTTTTGAGAGAAACATAATACTGTTGAGTCATCCCCTCCTGCAGGAAAGTGGAGCTCACCAAACATTACTGGACAGCCTCCTCCTCCGTGTTCTGGTTTCACACTTACTCCGGTAGGTAAGAGGAGAGCTATACTGTTTGGTGGTATGAGTGGTTTAGGAGCCTACAGTGATGACCTGTTGATAGTTGAGCTGAGTAGAGATACTGTGGTGAGTGTTATGAAGACAGTGTGATATTGTGGATTAAAATTTGAGCTAGATTAGCTATAGTTACTTACAAAATTTGATATGCATATCTGCATGCGCATGTCTTAACTGCTTAATTATTACCATGTATAGCTCTGGACAAGGATCTGCAAACCAACTGGTTTATTATCATTATTTCGCTCAGTGGATTGCCCTGAGGGGAGGTGTTATCATGCTACCACATGTGTGAGTGGATCACTACTAGTGATAGTGGGAGGCCTCAGTGAGCTAAACACTATCAGTGACTGTTGGATTGGTGACTTCACTAAAAAGCAGTGGAAGAAGGTATACATGTAATTATGCATGGTTAGAAATATAACCGGGTTTTATCTAGGATTTTTGGGGAAGGAAGGCACTCAGTGGTGCATGGGAAAAGTCAAATGGGACTGTAGCATAAGCTACATGCAGTCGGCTAAGGGGCCTTTGGGGCATGCTCCCAGGACAATTGTGCAATTTAGACCTACAATTTTGCATCACTTTGAGGTCAATTTGTCAGATAAGTGGTAATTGTTTTTGGAAGGGGAAGTTGGAGACTTTGGGGAAGAATATTCCCCTACCCCCACTAGATAGAACCATAAAGTTAACTATAATCTAAGATATAAACAATCTGCAGCTGTCTCTTCCTAACTCTGTGACTGAACGGTACAACCACTCACTTTCTGCTCTACAACTATCACCACACTGTGTGTTACTGGTAATATTTGGGGGACGAAGATCTCCTGGTTCTACTAGATTATCCAATGCTGTCCTCATCGAATTGAGTGAGTTTTATCAAATTGTATTGTAATGTATATATGTTGTCCATACAGTACAGTAGCTATATAGTGACAGACACCAGATAGTATATTGCTTTTCTCTCCTATGCATGCATTCTGCAGTCCTGCAGGAAGATAGTGGGCATTGGGTGGTGGGTATGACATTAGAAGGAGCAGCCTTGGAAGACAAGAGAGTATACCAGCAGATGCTGTCAAAATGGCGGAGTACTGAAGTGGACCAAGGTATGATACAGCAGCTGGAGGAGGTGAGACATTCCTGAAAATCCTGTTAGTGTAGTAGTAATGGTGGCTATACCACATTGCACAGGTGCAGCAACTAATGCAGCAAGAGAGGGAGAGAGCCAGGGAGGTTGAGCAGAGACTTACCAGAGAGATCCAGCAACTGACCAGAGAGAACGAGCAAGCAACCAGAGAGAAGGAAAAAGTGACCAAAGAAAACGAGTGGATTGTGCGAGACCTACAGTTGAGTAGAGAGGAGTCACAACTGATGATGAGTGAGAATCAGCAGCTACAGACAGCCAACAGTCAGCTTAGACAGCAGGTTTGCAAGTTATAATGACGCCATCAACTGTTATCTTTTTTTTTCTCCAGCTGTCAGTCATGAGGTTTGCTGAGGGGAAGGAGGAGCAGCCACACTGGGTGGTAATGAGAGAGGAGGTGGAGTTGACTGAGCTGGTGCTTGGCAGAGGAGGCTGGGGAGAGGTAAAGGTTGCCAAATTTCGGGGTCTACGAGTGGCTGCAAAAGTCCTCCACAATATGATCATCTCAGAATATAATCTGCAACTATTTTCACGAGAAATGACAATTGCTGCTAAGATTCGTCATCCCAACCTTCTGCTGTTCATAGGAGCCACGAGAGAAGGAGAAGCAATCATCCTCACAGAGCTTATGCCTACCAGCCTGCGCAGAGAACTACACAGGAGAGATATACCACAAGTACAGATTGCCTCCATTGCCCGAGATGTGGCCTGTGCTCTGCGCTATTTACACCAGTGGAGGCCCTCTCCTATCATCCATCGTGACATCAGCAGTGCCAATGTGCTTCTTGAACCCCTCTCTAATGGCTGGCGGGCAAAAGTTTCCGATTATGGTTCTGCCAATTTCATGAATGCTGTTGCCACTGAAGCTCCTGGTGCTCAAGTTTATGCTGCTCCTGAGGCTTTCTATCCTAATCAGCAATCACCTAAAATGGACACTTACAGTTATGGAGTCTTGCTGATAGAGATGTGTGTTTGCAGGTTTCCCGAGTCCAGTCCAGCACAGAGAGAAGCTCAGATCCTTCAAATCCAGTGGGCAGCCATGGTGCCCCTGGTGAGGAGGTGTACTAGTGAGAGACCAGCTGATCGTCCCAGCATGACGGACATCATGGGAATATTAGGTAGGCGAGACCGCACACCTCATTACTATCTCACTGTGTGTGCTCTCACTATAGCCTCCATCACAGACCAGTGAGCTGGTGACCAAACAAGCTATATGTCTCAGCTACTATAGGCGGTGCAGTACAGCACATAGACATCAACTTGTGTTGATTACACCAAGTTCATTATCATTCAACTTCAACTTACATCAAGTTCAATATCATTCAACTTGTGTTGATTACACCAAGTTATGAATAATGTTATTATGTGTAACATGTGTGTTCTACCAGATTTGTTTGAAAGACAAAGAAAATATTGATGGCAGCATTTACACGACAATGATCAGTTTGGATTGAGCAGCATGTGGTTATAGGATCATGTCAAACCAATCTATTGTATACTTCAGCATTGCTGCATCAACAGCTCACATAATGTTATGCATTGCTGTCCGGCATACGTAGCTTATAGTTCAAAGTGCCAAAGGACTTTAAGTATACAAATACACAGATGAAGTGAAGAGGGAAATGGAATGACAAAATTGACATCACATGCATGTCATGTTACCTCATGCAGGTCTATTCCTCTATACCTTTCTCTCTGCCTCTCTCTCTTACTCATCATACCTTCCTCCCTCTTCCTTCCTCTATACCATTATTATCCATCCATCCTTGTCCCTTCGCAATCCTTAATTATCCTCGGGTAGACCTTGTTTTTATTCTTGTTTATTTTGGTGTTATGGTTGTACATGTGTTCGATCCACTGCGTAAAAATAAGCAGATCTACACAAAAATAAGAAATGGCCGGGAATAATGTATTGAATAATGGGAGAAAATTATTTAAATGCTCATGGTGGGTGTGACTCAGTACCATATTATGTAGGACATTAGTTTGTTCATGCAAATATGGCTGCATTTTCTAATACATGTACAGTATATGCAGCAAGTGCATCATGCTTAAATGTAGTTCGCCTCTGGTCTTTGTAGCAGCAAAATCAACTAAGAAGCTGCATAATATACAGTAGTATGCCTTTTGATAAGATAAAGCTTGAATGATTAATTAGTATGCAGACCAGCATACTGCAAATACATGCAACATGCAAGTACAGTGGAACCCCTCTTAGGGGACACCCCTCATCCCTCTATAATGGACACTTACGGAATCCCATACAATCCACATAAGGTATAATAAACCCCTGACCAGAGGACACCCTCTGGATAATGGACAATTTTTTGGTCCCAATGGTGTCCGCTTTAGAGAGGTTCCACTGTAATCATAATTTTTGAGAGTGTTATAAGACATCTTATAGATTGTCATACATAGAATTTGTATTAATGTAATTTTTAGTCGCATGTTATAATTTTTATTGCCTTAGCTACGTAGCTTTTTGGTGCACTGCTATTCTACCGGGATTGTGACCGGATTCAATTCATAATATACATAATGTATATGTATGTTTGCCAATAATATGACCGTTGACCAATAATATCAAGACTCTTGATAATATTATCCCACCACCAACAAAATTAATGAGCCACACCTTTCCGAATCATGTACTTGATCGGTTATAGTCACTGACATGTTCCTCACAGCAGTCATACGTGTGTGTGTGTTTGCATCCAGCAGTCAAATGATCTGTGTACAACAGACATCACATGACTGACAGGATACCTGTTATCTCACTCTTATGCCAGCCATCTCTCGATAGCCCCATAGAGTATGTATAGTCTAGATTAGATCATTGATATTAATATTGAAAATCATAATAAATTATGTAATATATAAACCATGGCTTGGAGGTGTGTATGCCGAATATACCACCCGAGGTCGAGGTCAGAGGAAGTTTGCAGCCGAGATAAACCCCGAGCGAAGCGAGGGGTTTATCGAGGCTGCAAACTTCCGATGACCGAGACCGAGGGTGGTATATTCGGCATACACACCGACAAGCCATGGTTCATATGTTATATACCTTAGTGTGTGGGCGTCGCTTCTTGCTCGTGCTCGCGTGGATCTCGATTTAGCGGTGAGTCACGGGCCGAGAGGAGGCCCCAAGTGTGTACGCGTACCTGAGTAGAGTGTGTGGCAAAGACTTGGACAGCTTTGTGCTTTTAGAGCGAAAGAGCGATCGCCAAGTTTTCTTGTATTCATTGCAATATTCAACATGACTTGGGCGGGGTTTGTCACATGCTTGCCAATTTAATACCCACTAGTGTCAGGATGATTGTACACTATAAATCTCAGCCACTTCTGCGCATCAGTGTGCTATATACCCGCTTGTCTGCAATTATACTAGCCCCTCCCCTTCTTGTCACTTCACTGAAGAATTTCTAGTACGTATATAGCCTCGTCCCCAGGCCCCGCCTCCCAAAGCTGAGGAGAGGGCCTGGTACACACTGTGTGCGCATGCGTCTATTATTCATGGGAATTTAATTGCGATGACGTCGTTAGATGGTAATTATTTATGTGACGTAATAATAATTTTGCCTACGGGCGATATTATTGCAGCTTTCACTCCCTTTGCCGTAAGCCATCCACCTGGTCAACCATAAGAGACACCAACTGAGAGACAACTACTACTAGGCTGTCAGTACGACTGTACTTGTGGTTGAAAACGAATGGTAAAACTTGACAGCACAATATCTCCACACGAAAACATCACAGCCTTCATATACATGGCTAACTGTTCTGGCTTTGGTTTCAAATGTGAACATCCGATGCACTGGAGTGCATACAACATAGTAGCCTCGAAATCTGCTCTACTAACTTCCGCCATGATCTGTGACGTAAAGTGTAGCAATAGTGAACGGAAAATATCCGGTGATTTCTGGAATTCCGTGAATTCCGGCGCATGCGCTGACAGTCTGTACCAGGCCCTCTCCTCAGCTTTGGGAGGCGGGGCCTGGGGACGAGGCTAGTACGTATATAGAAGAAGTATAGTGTCTTATGGCGAATCTTCAGCGTGAGTCATCAAGTATGCCAAAATTGTCTGTTAAGATACCAAGTATTTTACACCTCACAGCGAGTATTGAGTACAAGTACGAGCCTGCTCCTCGTGCTGGTCACCAATCAATACGAGTTGGTAATAACGTATACGTGTGGGCTGGAGATGTACATGTAAATGATATGCCACGAGCACACGACAGTCAAGAAAAAAGACGATTTATGTCCTGTGTTGAGATGTTCCACTGTGAGAGAGGAGACTGGATGCGTCAGCCGACAAGTGGAGTTCCTCCACTGGGAGTGTGTGGATATGGCTGTACTGCAGTGGGTGATGCACTCCACTTCTTTGGTGGTTATTGTAACCATGATGACTGCTATCATAACAGTATTCACTCATTGAGCACGTCGTCCCTTCACTGGGTAAAGCTTTCACCCACCACATCAGAGGGTGGAGCACCGAGGGGAAAGGCTTACTGTGGTACAGTAGCATTCAAGGACGGAGAGGAGGACATTTTGTACATAGTAGCAGGGTTTGGTAGCACTCCATCATATTATCAGCCTGGAGCACAGTATGAAACTACTGTCATTAGTGGCCGTGTCAGATGCAATGAACAGCACATGTTCTCACTGAGTGCAAGTGAGAGAACAGATAATATCAGTATATTTATGCATGTAAATTCTTGCATCGTGTATAGACTGTGGGGTTAATTTTATTTTCTATGACAATTGACACACATTGTATCTAAATTTTGCAGATATAATTACGTATAGTATTTAGCTACATGTAGCTATATAGAGAAGAAATACAAAAAATTAATTAAGTTACAGACCAATATTAATTGTGAAAAACAATTTATTACCCCTGCAGAAAAGTGGAGCTCACCAGACATAACTGGACAGCCTCCTTCTCCATGTTCCAGTTTCACACTTACTCCGGTAGGTAAGAGGAGAGCTGCACTGTTTGGTGGTGTGAGTGGATCAGGAGCCAACAGTGATGACCTGTTGATAGTTGAGCTGAGTAGAGATACTGTGGTGAGTGTTATGATGATTGTGTGATAGTGTGAGTTAGACATTGATCAATGGTTAGACTAACACAAAACACTACGTTTTCTACTGTATAGGGCTACAAATGGTGTATCATGTTCTTGCTCGCACATCATGTTACATACATATTATAGTAATTTGAGGGTGATACAGGATCTATGTACTCTTCTCTTACCAGCACTGGACCAAGGTCAACAAACCCACTAGGTTATTTGGTTCAGTGGAATGGCCTAAGAGGAGGTATGCTCATGCTACCACATGTGTGAGAGGTACACTATTAGTGATGATGGGAGGGACCTATTGGTTGGGTACTATCAGTGACTGTTGGATTGGTGACCTCACTACAAACCAGTGGAAGAAGGTACGTAGCTTACAAACTGTCAAGATTGGTTTGATGTTATAAACATACCTCAGCTATCTCTCCCTGATTCTGTGACTAAACGATATAATCACTCACTTTCTGCTCTACAACTATCACCACACAGTGTGTTGTTGATAATATTTGGTGGACAAGGATCAGCTGATTCTGCTAGACTAAGCCACTGTACTGCCCTCGTTGAATTGAGTGAGCACTATCAATGTATTGTCCATGCAGTACAGCAGCTATAGTGACAGACATGCACTGGGCAGTGGTACAGTTGTTCTACGAACATAAGCTTCTCTTTCTTACGTAGTCCTGCAGGAAGATGGCAGGCAGTGGGTGGTGGGTAGGAAATTAGAGGGAGCAGCCTTTGACAAGAGAGTATACCAGCAGATGGTGTCAATATTGAGAAGTATTGCATTGGATCGAGGTGTGATACATCAGTTGGACGAGGTGAGACATATAGTTCCCTCTCTGCATGTGACATATGCTGTTAGTGTATTGTAGCAATCATGGTCGCTACCACATCACACAGGTACAGCAACAACTGCAGCAGGAGAGGGAGAGAGCCAGGGAGGTCGAGCAGACTCTGGGTAGAAAAAACCAGCAACTGACCAAAGAGAATGAACAACTGATCAGAGAGAAGGAGCAAGCAACCAGAGAGAAAGAGCAGCTGATCAGGGAGAAGGAGCAGATGAGCAGAGAGAAGGAGCAAGCGACCAAAGAGAAGGAAAAAGTGACTAGAGAGAAGGAACAAGCAACGAAAGAGAATGAACAAGTGACCAGGGAGAAAGAGCAAGCGATTAAAGAGAAGGAACAAGCAATTAGAGAGAAAGAGCAAATGATTGGAGAGAAGGAGCTAGCAAACAGAGAGAAGGAGCAAGCGACTAGAGAGAAGGAACAAGTGACTAGAGAGAAGGAACAAGCAACGAAAGAGAATGAACAAGTGACCAGGGAGAAGGAGCAAGCGATTAAAGAGAAGGTACAAGCAATTAGAGAGAAAGAGCAAATGATTAGAGAGAAGGAGCTAGCAAACAGAGAGGAGGAGCAAGTGACTAGAGAGAAAGAACAAGTAACTAGAGAGAAGGAACAAGTGACTAGAGAGAAAGAGCAGACAAGTAGAGAGAAAGAAGTAACTAAGGGGAAGGAGCAAGCGACCAGAGAGAAGGAACAAGCATCCAGAAAGATGACTGAACTAGCGTACAAAGATATAGAGCAAATGACTGGAGAGAAGAATGAACTGGTCAGAGAAAAGGAGCAAGCGACTAAAAAGAAGGTACAAGTAACCAGAGAGAAGGAGTGCATTGAACACAACCTAAACTTTAAGCCACAGCAGGTGATCAGTGAGAATCAGCAGTTACAGACAGCCAACACCCAGTCACAAGAACAGATCCAGCAGCTCAGACAGCAGGTCAGTGATGTCATAATGACATCGTCACTGTTGTCATATCATGTTCTCATCTCCAGCTATCAGTCATGAGGATCGATGAGGGGAGAGAGGAGCAGGCCCACCCGGTGAGGAGAGAAGAGGTGGAGCTGACTGAGGAGTGTGACGAACTTTTATTGTTGTATTGTACATGTATGATTGTGTGATTAAGATGTAATGTGTACTGCTTGTTATTGTAATGAATAGTAAATTATCGATCTGTCTGTCTGTCTGTCTGTCTGTCTGTCTGTCTGTCTGTCTGTCTGTCTGTCTGTCTGTCTGTCTGTCTGTCTGTCTGTCTGTCTATGTAGCTGTATTAAATTGTAGACTGCCAGCTGCAGGCTGTCATTATCTGTGCATGCTCATCAAGTTGTACAGGAATTCTGATAAACTTTATTCAGTGGAGAAGAATAACACTCAACGATCAAAAATGCACTACCCAACTAATAGGTGAATTATACCATTCGAGAAGAGAAATTTGCTAAGTTAATACTGAATAATTTTTCTAGTCTTTCACAATAATTGTTTATTAGTTGTGCTGAGACACAAACTATTCGTGTGTTATCCCACTCACTGTTTACAGTGCTTACAGCCTAAAGAGGGCACTCATCTGATTTTTTAATTTAGTCTACAAAACTTTCTACATCGCTATTTCTATTGCATTAATGCAGATTGCAACTTTGACCATGAGAAAATACAAGACACACGATGCTCTACTGCTCTCTCCCATTGAAGCTAATACAATAGCGCCATGTTTGTGACATCACTACAATTTGTACGACGTCACGACGAACCACACCTACTACACAGCAGCCACTGTCTAGCGCCACAACGAGGCTTAGTGGTTATTATTTCCTCGAGCTTAGCTAGTATAGGGCGGTTGCATGTGACGTCAAAAACATTACGTAATTTACTTCCGGGTGGCAGAAATTGCCCGTTCCCAATGAAAATGTACAGTAAATTCAACACTTTGAGCGTGCACTGGACGCGTACGCAAGGTCGAGGAGCCGCGTTAAGGATGCCATGAGCTAGCTATAGCTGCCTGGTAGTCTGTAAGTAGCCAAAGTGCGTTTAAAACGCATCCCACTAAATTTTTTTGAGTAGTTGCTAGCGTCTTCTTAAGCTTACACATCATTTCTGGTAGCTGCAGATAGCTTGTGGCTGCCATAAAACAGCTTCTCGATCTTGCGTACGCGTCCAGTGCACGCTCAAAGTGTTGAATTTACTGTACATTTTCATTGGGAACGGGCAGGGAACGGGCAATTTCTGCCACCCGGAAGTAACGTGACGTCATATAAATGACGTAATTGCAACCGCCCTATCTATGCTGTAGAAGCACGCTTAAGGTGGCGGGTACGCCTATTTTTAATGATATTCAAAGGATCGTGTCTTTCTATTCGTAAACCTATGCATTTTTCAGAGTTTATAAAATAAATCCTGTGCTTGTAGATTACAGATTGTAATAATTTTTATTACTCATTAATGATTATTGACCTAGTTATTAATGGTTAATTACAACTTTATTTTTTACGTCTCATTTTGTCAGGGACTATTTCAAACGAACGAAACTTCGCCAGTGCTATAAGGTAGCAAAACTCTAGGATCGTAAGTATGCGTTTTAGCCTAGACACCAGCATCGCTGAGTAATGGAAATCTCACGATAATAAAAGCCACAAAATAGCTCGGCGATCAAAAACGGTTTTGAATATTGCAAAACGGATACTTACCATCTTAGATAATGTTGAGATGAACATGCAGCGTGATTGTGAAGTCAAACAGCAGCTTTCTCAGAGTATGAGACGTAAAAAATAAAGTTGTACGCGAACATTTGGCGCGCTCAAGATCAATAATTACGTCATAGAATGTGTGCTTGTAATAGAACTACATGAAGTATGCGCGGTTTACGCGGGCGAACAGCTTGTGCATAGTTGTGGTAACCACGACCAGACCACAAGGTGGCGGGCACCCGTTCGCTATGAATATTAATGAGATTTTTAGAGGGCTCAGAACGTCCGACTGAAAGATCCAAGCAGTGCAAAACTCGCTGCGAAGCATCATACTATGCGTCCTAGCATATAAAACAACTCTCGGCAAAATCTGTAGAGCGCGAAGTGCACGGCTTACACGAACGTTGTAGTAATTTTTCTCGCCAAATTTGTGAACGTGAGCGGCTAGCAGGACCACGATCAGCAGCCCAATAGTAAGCTATTACAATTTTCTAGGTCGTGTCGGATGCTTTTCGGAAAATTATTTCCTTCGTCTGATTTATGAGCCTATATCGTCGAGAATACGCCAGTGGGCTACACAAAGCCAGAGCTACCTAAATTTTAAGAACGAATTTCCACAAAACCATCCGACACGACCTAGAAAATGTGCTTAGCTACACATTCGTCCAGGTTAGCCATTATAAGATGCTACGATTCTGCTTAAATTTGGCGAGAAGTTTCGATACTTCAGTTGTTTTCCTTGCCAAAACAGCTGGCTGTTATGAATATAATTACCACCCCATTCTACAATGTAGCCTGTTGCGCGGGCGCCGTGGTTGCCCTGAAGTAATGATATTCATATTGCGCATACTGCGCGTATTATTGTGCGCACTAAAAAGGTACCCGCCACCTTAAGAACGGGCAAAGCGCAAAACACAGATTTTGATCGGCGCCATTCTTGCCGCTCGACGGTTAACGGCGCAGCGCACGCAGAAATGCGTAATCGATAAACGCTCATATTGGATGAATATCATTATAACACGGCAGAGAGTCGAAGTGACAGCTAAAAGTTGGTGTTCTCGACGACCGCGTTTGCGCATGGATGGACGTATCACGCTAGTTTAAAAACTAGTGAAAACTACAAGTATTCGGCTATCCATATATCCAGTGGTTTTTCTTAACTCGCAAAGCTGTTGAATTCTCAGCTTAAAGCAATTTTCAACTCAAAAACACTAAAATTTCTGTCCTTTTTGGCTTCCTACATTAGCATGGATCAAAGATAAGCCTCCAAACTTTGTGAGATGAACAAAGACCTACCTTACAATCAAACAGTAAATGGTTTTTGCTTAACTCAAAACAGCACTAAAATGCTGGCTTAAAGGTCATTTGCAATTGGAAGGTGTCAACTTGTATCACTTAAACATTATTATTTTCAAAACCACATAGAATTACTATTTGTAATTTGACTAACATAGGTAGAGAGAATCATTCTACACTTATACCAACTTTGGAAGCAATAGCTCCCAGAATAATGTTTTTACAACAAAATATGTACTGAGTTGCTAAAATCAGCTGAGTGCCCTCTTTAGGCTGTATGCACTGTACACAATTTGCACTCAGTAGTTTATTGATCATGCAAAGACATGCATAGTCCGGCCACACACACGATGTCTCACAATTTGGTGGTCAGCTGGCCCAATGACCCCCTAGATCCACCACTGCAAGTATCTCACAGCATGTGTATTCCGAAATTTCTCCAACAAGCTGAATTCAACTGCAAGGTCCTCCATACAAATGAACTACACAAGTGAAGCTGCAGCAGTACTTGTTCAATTTGTCAATAATGAGTCACTAGATTATAGTGTAACCATGACATCCTATGCTGAAACTGCAGGGCCATAATTACGATATTCGCTACATATAGCAGGACAAGGAGAAGATGAACTACCACACTATATACTGGCATGCAATAGTAAGTTGTATGTGTGGTTAGCCTGTGATAACCTTGCCGGCTCCTCTGCATTGCACAATCATTATCAGGTGTGGCTACTAACCATAACCACACTTCAAGTATATTGACCATGACAAACAACTCAGTGCAAACTGCAGTATCTGGGCTGATCATCAACCACTACACGTACGACTTTAGCCCCTCCTCAGAGGCGAGGTCGTGCTTCAGCTAGGTCTCGAGACATAATTATGCAGCTGATGCAGTTATCGACAGAATTCCATGACGACTCCACAGCGTGAGTAACCATGTAAACGCTAAGGCGTATAGCTCGAATGTTTGTCATGCGCTCCTCAGACAGTGCATGGTCTAGATAACAGCTATTTTTCATTCCTCACAGGTACGAGCCTGATCCTCGTGCTAGGCACCAAACCATTCGTGTTGGTAGTAACGTGTATATGTGGGCAGGACTGATCGATGGTATGCCAGAGGTACACGACAGTCAAGAAAAGAGACGATTTATATCCTGTGTGGAGGTGTTCCACTCTGAGAGAGGAGACTGGACACGTCAGCCGACAAGCGGAGCTCCTCCACTGGGAGTGTGTGGATATGGCTGTACTGCAGTGGGTGATGCACTCCACTTCTTTGGTGGTTACTGTAATCATGATGACTGCTATCATAACAGTATTCACTCATTGAGCACATCGTCCCTTCACTGGGTGGAATTATCGCCCACGTCATCAGAGGGTGGAGTACCGATGAGAAAGGGTTACTGTGGTACAGTAGCATTCAAGGATAGAGAGGAGGACATCTTGTACACAGTAGCGGGGGAGGGTCCTACACCATCACATCGTCAGTCGGGAGCACAGTATGTAGCTACTTACGGTGATAGTGTCAGATGCAATGAGCAGCACATGTTCTCTCTGAGTACAAGTAAGTGATACTGTACATACAGGTACCGTAGTGCTTAATGATTATCATATCAAAGAGAATGAACAGGCTGTAGTATAATAGTAGCTTGATGTAATCACCTCCTGCAGGAGAGTGGACCTCACCAAGCATCATTGGTCAGCCTACTCCTCCGTGTTCCTATTTCACGCTCATTCCAGTGGGTGAAGGTAGAGCAGCACTTTTTGGTGGTTTGATTGGGTCAGGAGCCATCAGTGATGACCTGTTGATAGTTGAGCTGAGTAGAGATACTGTGGTGAGTGTTACGAGGATCGTGTGATAGTGTGAGTTAGATAGTGATCAATGATTAGACCAACACAAAACACTAATCTGCTATACATACAAATAGCAGCATAGTGTGTACAGTGTAAACTATTGCTCGCACATCATACTCTGTTATAAAATGATAGAATCTGCTCTTCCTCTTACCAGCACTGGACCAGGATCAACAAACCTATAAACCGCTCAGTGAAACGGCCTAGGAGAAGGTGTGGTCATGCTACCATATGTGTGAGTGGTTCATTACTAGTGACTGTGGGAGGATGGAGTGGGTGGAGTACTATCAGTGACTGTTGGATTGGTGACCTCACTACAAACCAGTGGAAGAAGGTATAGTGTTTGTATCTTAGACACTTTCAAGATTGGTTTGATACTGTATATTTAGCTATCCCTTCCTGACTCTGTGGTTAAAAGAAATCTCCACTCACTTTCTGCTCTACAATTGTCACCACACAGTGTGTTACTGATAATGTTTGGTGGACGGATATCACATTCTATTTCCCTCACTATCCTTATTGAATTGAGTGAGCACTATCAATGTATTGACCATACAGTACAGATACTGCTAATAGCTCCTATTAATAGCTCCTCTCTCCCATGCAGTCATGGAAGATGGTGGGCAGTGGGTGGTAGGTAGGATATTAGACTTGGTAGACAAGAGAGTGTACCAGCAGATGCTGTCAAAATCGTGGACGAGTACTGCAGTGGATCAAGGTGTGTTACATCAACTGGAGGAGGTGAGAGATTGATAGTTCTGTCTCTGTCACTGACAATGCTCAGCACTATTAGTGTAGTAGTAATGGTGGCTACCATATCACACAGGTACAGCAACAACTGCAGCAGGAGAGGGAGAGAGCCAGAGAGATTGAGCAGAGACTGAGCAGAGAGGTAGAACAGAACCAACAACTGACCAGAGAGAAGGAACAATTAACCAAAGAGAAGGATGCAGTGACTCGAGTAAATCTGGAACTTGCTATAGAGAAGGAGCAGTCAGATCAGGCCAAGGAAAGAGAGCAACAACTGAATCAACAATTGACAGAGCAGGTTTGTATCATAGTGCTTGTGTTAATGATTGTTTAATTGATTGTAGTCACTGCAATAGAACCACCAACTGACCAGAGAGAAAGATAGGCTTGCACAAGACCTACACTTGAGGATAGAGGAGTCACAGCAGGTGATGAGAGAGAATCAGCAGCTACAGACAGCCAACACTCAGTCTCACCAACAGATCCAACAGCTCAGACAGCAGGTCAGTGATGTCATAGTGTCATTTTCACTGCTTTGCATATTCTTGTCTCCAGCTGTCAGTCATGAGGATTGCTGAGGGGAGGGAGGGGCAGCCCCACTGGGTGGTGAAGAGAGAGGAAGTGGAGCTGACTGAGGAGGTGTTGGGCAGTGGAGGATGGGGAGAGGTGAAGGTTGCCAAATTCCGTGGACTTCGAGTGGCTGCAAAATTTCTTCATGATGTGATTATCTCAGATTATAACCGGCAGCGGTTCTCACGAGAAATGACAATTGCTGCCAAGATCCGTCATCCCAACCTGTTACTGTTCATAGGAGCCACGAGAGAGGGAGAAGCAGTCATCCTCACAGAGCTTATGCCTACCAGCCTGCGTGTAGAACTACAGAGAAATATTATGCCAAATGTACAGATTACCTTCATTGCCCAAGGTGTGGCCTGTGCTCTGCGCTATTTACACCAGTGGAGCCCATCTCCTATCATCCATCGTGACATCAGCAGTGCCAATGTGCTTCTCGAGCCCCTCCCTAATGGCTGGCGGCCAAAGGTCTCTGATTATGGTTCGGCTCAATTTATGAATGCTGTTGCTACAGAAGCTCCAGGTAGCCCAGCTTATGCTGCTCCTGAGGCTCACTATCCTAGCCAACACTCTCCTAAGATGGACACTTTCAGTTATGGAGTCTTGCTGATAGAGATGTGTGTTCGAAGGTTTCCCGAGACCAGTCCAGCACAGAGAGAGGCTCAGATCCTGCAAATCCAGTGGGCAGCCATGGTGTCCCTGGTGAGGAGGTGTACTAGTGAAAGACCAGCTGATCGACCCAGCATGAGGGACATTATGGAGCTACTAGGTAGGTCAGACTGCACACCTCATTACTGTATGCTCTCACTATAGCCTCCATGACAGACCAGTGAGCTAACAAGCTGTGCTAGTATTATAGTACAGAACCCTCCTGAACATACAAGTACCCACTTCTCAACTATTGATTCAGATAGAAGTGAATAATTTTACTACCAACTTCAGAACTGCATATATACTATGCTGCAAGCATCATTCCATCTTGTTCCATTCCTTTTTACAGTCTTGTTTCTTTACTTTTTCAATCAACATACCTACACTTCGTTAGTTTTTAAAATAATTGTAACATTTTTACTTTACTATGCATTTACATGCCTGTATAGCTACTAAAGAATATGTAGCAATTTCAAAACTGCATGGACCAGATTGGATTAGTTTTATTTGAAGAACTGTATATTAGTAGAAACTGGTATTTTAGAAGTGCTTGTCTTGAAGTACTATTGCTACTTTCCAAGGTGTTTCCGCTGTAGTTTTTTATAAAATAATAACCCAACCTAGCTTGCCTGAATCAACCTAGAACTTTCACCAATACAAGGTCCCAGGTTGCCTGAATTATAGGTACACCACTGGCCTGCTTACCTACACCCTTGCTGACCTTACCTCTTTCTTTGAATCACAGAGTCGATCACCGTTTGTAGCAATGCCGGTTCAGCCATTTTTGAATATTGACATAAGTCAGACCAGCTAAACAGCTCTGGAACAGCTTCTTAAGACTATGTGCACAAGTTATTTAAATACTTTTTCTTCCGGAAACTTTGAGGGAAGATTACATATCCATACCAAGGAATTTAGTTTCCTATCAAAACTTTGTGGGAAGGAGGTTTCTCCTAGAAAGTGTGCAACTGTCTACTCTAAAAAATTAATTATACAGTAGAATGCTGACTCCACAAACATGCTTTTTAAATTATAATAATAATTTGCAGCACAGCAGGACCAAATAAACAGCTAATGAGCTGATCTTCTGATCCGCCATCTCTGTTTGTATGTCTCAACTAATGTGCATAACACTGATCAATAATAAGTTCAACCAATGGTTAGGTAGAAATAATTTTATAACATTTTCTACAATACTAAGTGACCAGCACAAACCAACACACACAGGTGACATGACTGGATACAAGAATGCAGAGAATTGTGTCTCTTGATAGTACATAACAAATTTGGTTTAAGGGATAAAAGAAAGATACAAAAATTGATACGAATCTTTTGTAATAATTCTATGTATCTAGAAGGTGTTCTGAACTACGAACAATGTCCTCCGGTGTCGAATTAGAGCTACGTCGATGTCTTAAGCTGCTTTCAGTCTCTATCTCTTCTTCATCTTCCTCGTGCTCAGCTAGTTCTTCATCTTGCTGGTTTTGTTGTGATGGTTCTACTCCTCTAGCAAATACTGATAGAAGATGTCTGTGCACTCTACATAGAAAGAATACGGTAAAAAATTAATATGAATAAATTAGGAAAGAGTGATTTGCGGCTTAAGATTACGAGTTTCTTAAGCTTGAGAAACTCGTATCAACAACGCTCGTGCTGTATGAAAGTTATTGAACAAAGTGCTGGACTGTACCTGACATCTATCTCTGATCGATTGAGGTCGTCTCCGTCCACACTCCAGTGACTGGATGGGACAAAGATCTGGTCTCTAGAGGACTGACGACGCGAGCTGCTCCTTGTGGGTGTGTCTGGCTCATCATCCTCTTCAGGTTCCTATAGCAACAAGGACATAAACAATGTACAGTGTATGATTTGTGGAATGAGAGAAACCAAGAATGGCTGAATGCAAGGGTTAATTGAAAGGAAGGAGGGAAGTGAGTGATTAAGTGAGTGAGTGAGTGAGTGAGTGAGTGAGTGAGTGAGTGAGTGAGTGAGTGAGACAGTTATAGTGAGGAGGATATAAGGCTGATGCATGAAAGTTTCAGCGGATGAAATGTATCAATGGGTGTGTCTGACCTGTACAAGACTCTCCTCCTCCTCTGCTCGTTCGGGCGTTCTGAGCACTTCACGAAATTTGAACTCCTTTACACGTTGGATCTGAACAAACGGCAGATCAAACTGCAGAGAGAGAGGGGTATAGAAAGAAAGACAGAGAGAGAGAGTAAGAGTAAAAACCTTGGGATTGTTGCCCTTCTATCCTCTCCCTCGCTTATTTTTTCATTCATTCACTCACACACACACGCACGCACGCACACACACACACACACACACACAATCTCGCTCTCTCTCTTTCTAACCTGTGTCTGGTCTTTCCGTTGTCTCAGCATCCATTGTGCTAGTTGTACTCTAGTGCATCGTTGTATAATGATGAGGTCAGTGCATCCATTGCCCTGATGGGCCCAGGGAGACATCCCTCGTGGAGCTTGATGAGAACAACACATGTGAGGACACGCCACGACACACGAGAATAGACCAGAGATACTCTTCCAGTCTCTGTCATGAACAGCTGAAAGAAGAGGAGAAAGGGAGAGAGGGACGGAGAGAGAGAGAGGGAGAGAGAGAGAGAGAGAGGGGGGGGGGGAGGAAGAGATAAAAGATACAAATAAAGCATAATTTTGGCTAGTTTTTGCTTTGTGGTTTACAAATTAAATCCCTGCTATAAAACAAATGATTGTGCAATTCAAAATTCAATCATTCTTGCAAGAATACCTCATCAAAACTGATGAAGTACAGTACAGTTGTGCATGTGACGTAATACTCACTGTCTACATTATTATAGGTAGCTAGGACTGATGCTCCCTTCTCATTACCAACACCAGGAGACTCCAGAGCTGAGTCATAGTTAGTGCATCTCGTGCACCTACAAAAACAGAGAAGAAAAACATCACAAACATTGACAATCCAGACCACGTACATGCCTCTAAAATCAGCTACTTAACCAAAAATAATGTTAAAAATACAGAAGTGACAAGAATGGAAAAGTGACAAAAATTATGTGTGTACGTAAGTACCGTATAACCGGTAATTTTCGTTCGGTTCTAATTTTCGTAAGGGCTCCCGATGACGAAAATTAAATTTTCGAAAATTTCTTTGTAAAGAAAATTTGTGTTGCAATGCAACCTAGAACATGTGTATGATCGCGACGACGCCCTGCTTGTCAATGGTTATGGTACCGCCACGACGAAGAAAGAGAACATAGGCAAGATATTTGCCGCCGTGCCGGCAATGATGCAAATGCCCTGCAGCACGGTCGTGGCGGAACTACGGGTATTTGCAGTTTCTGTCTCCGTGTCGGTTCTTTTCACAGCCAACGCGTAACGGTCTTGAACGTTTCTAGCTAGACGTCTGACGGCAGGCAAGTGTTTCTCCAACTATGAACATGATAGCCTCTTACGCAACTAGAAACAGTCGTCGTCTCTCCGTGTGTCGAGCGCGTCAAGATTAGTTTTAGTCATAGTTAATTTTATGGCAAATTTAAATTTCTGTGCGATTTAATTTTCGAAAGGCGAAAACGTTACGAAAATTAAATCCTATCTAAAATTTAACGTACGAAATATTTCGGTGTCGAAAATTACCGGTTATACGGTATGAGCTAGAATACAGTAAAACCTCTCTAAAGCGGACACTATTGGGCCCAATAAAATCGTCCATTATAGAGAGGGTGTCCTCTGGTCAGGGGTTTATTATACATTATGTGGGTTATAATTTGGGATTCAGTAAGTGTCTATTATAGAGGGATGAGGGGCGTCCTCTGGAGAGGTTTTTTGTCTCTATAGTCTATACTACTGCTCACCGTGAGAAACATCGTTCCTTGCCCTTCACAACCGTGTGATGGTCCTCAACTGGTATGTATGATATCTCAGCTTCGAAATTTCTAACAAAAAACAGTAATTTTTATTTACAAAAGTGAAGCAAATAGGGCAAAAAGACAGAGTAGTTCAAAAACGTGCTGAGTGAGTGAGTGAGTGAGTGGGTGAGTGAGTGAGGTGTGCATTATGATATGGTCAGTACTAGGTATATTCTGGCTCCTGTCACCGGAAACAATGACAGCTAACCCTTGCTACCATGTGTCCAGTAACAATGTGCAAAGGAAGTAGACATTGTGTGAGTGTGTCAGCAAGCATGATGCAGAGTGATTCATCTTCCTGTGCTAACCTCTTAGTCATTAGTGCTCTGACTTGGGCTATCTCTACTCGATGGCTACCTAGCCATGTGAAGTCTCTACTGAGTACAGCGACTTCTGATAATAGACCATAGCTTAGAGCACCGGCTGAGAATAAGAGGAGTTGACCGCCACTAGACAAGCTACAGACGTCCATTGGAGAGGAACAACCTAGGGTGGGAGGGGAGAGAGAGAGGGAGAGGGAGGGAGAGAGAGGGGGAGGGAGAGAGGGAGAGAGGGAGAGAGAGAGAGGGGGAGAGAGGGAGAGAAGGAGAGAGGGAGAGAGAGAGAGAGAGAGAGAGAGAGAGAGGGAGAGGGAGAGGGAGAGGGAGAGGGAGAGGGAGAGAGAGAGAGAGGGGAGGAGGGAGAGAGGGACAGATAGAGAAAGGAAGAGAGAGAGGTGAGTTAGTGAGCAAGTAAATGGATGGATAGATGGATGGATGGATGGATGGATGGATGGATGGATGGATGGATGGATGGATGGATGGATGGATGGATGGATGGATGGATGGATGGATGGATGGATGGATGAGTGTATTGTAAGATTACGAAACTTACCCAGAATAATCTGAGCAGCTGCAATACGAGGTGAACTAGTGCCCATCACAGAGCGAGCGATAGAGTTTGAAAATCCTAAGAAAAAGAATGAAAATTGTTTTCTGAAAATTCACACACAAGCACACTCTCCTTCACTTACACACATCCACACCAACACTCACATACACACTCACCCACTAATCTACTCACTCACCCACTCATTCACTCACCCACTCACTCACTCACTCACTCACCCACCCACCCACTCACCCACTCACTCACTCACCCACATACCCACTCACCAGCTGGTATTATTCCTATTCTAATATTAGGTTGTACTGGTACAAATCTTGTCCTTCTCAGATTAACTCCAAAGGTCTGTTGTGTCTGTAGCATCACTCCATTGAGTACCTCATTGAATAATCCATCACCTCCCACAGCGATTATCCTGAGCAAGGGAGAGAGAGAGAGAGAGAGAGAGAGAGAGAGAGAGAGAGAGAGAGAGAGAGAGAGAGAGAGAGAGAGATCAGTAACATAAATAAACTCCAAAATTATACCATAATAAGCTCTTGTAATGTGTGTTCATCATTACTTGTAAAAATTAGTAATTTCATTGTTGATGTGTGTAAGAGATTAAAAGTCGGTTCTTACCCGTCATATTGCACTAAATCCAGCGACTGCATCACCTCTCTAGCGTGGAATCTCTTCTGTGTAACTGAAAAGAGAATACAATGATCACAAACCAGCAAACTAGCAAATGTGATGAGCTGTCTGTAAGGTGACTATCATGGGAAATGCTACAATATACCGCAGTTTGTCTGACAAGATTCAAAGTTCGATACTCATGGGTAGTTTCATTGTCTGTCGTCAAATACACATGGTACAGTACATTTATCTTAGTACTGTAGTGAGCATGTGTCTATAGACAATGTTCCTTCATGCAGAGACTAATGCTACAGTGAAACCTCTCTAAAGCGGACACCACTGGGACCAACAAGGTCGTCCTTTATAGAGAGGGTGTCCTCTGGTCAGGGGTTTATTATACATTATGTGGGTTGTATTTGGGATTTAGTAAGTGTCCGTCATAGAGGGATGAGGGGTGTCCTCTAAGAGGGGTTCTAAGATGATCAGAGACTGAACACATTAGTGCATGAAGGTGACGCTCAATGAATGCTGCTCGCTTCAGCTTAGTAAGTAAGAAAGACAATAAATCTATCACTTTCAAGCTACAAGTACAACTGGACCTGTATTTTATGCTGTATTCATTTATTTACGCTTTTCGCATTGCAAAAAATCCCATGCCTGCATTGTTATCGTGTGTGATAACATGACTGTTGATTATTGTAGAAACCAACTGTAGCGTGAACCACCAACCATCACAGTGTGAGTTGACTACTGTCACCATAACAACCACCAAAACAACACTGTACAATAGTAAACAATCCCTCTAGAAACACCAAACACACTATATACACACACATCAAATATACCGCGCTATGATGAATATAGGCTGCTCCATTCTGCTATGCTGAATATAGGCTGCTCTATTCATCATTTTCATGATTTCATGCTTATCATTCAGGAGTCGAGGCATTGTTTCCCACCACATATTCCCAAATGGGTATACGTAATTTTTTTAAAACCAAAAACAAAATCTTGATCACCTATAGTTATACATGTATGTACATGTACAGTGAACCAGTTTGTACAGCAAAAACAATCTGGTACGGTACAGAACAAACACTGCAACTTTAGATTTCACGAGTAATAGGACGTACTGTATAAGAAACCAAAATTTTGTACAAAGCATAGGTAATAGGTGCAAAATAGATGCTAGAAAAGTAAATTTGGCGTCATTCATAAAAATTCTAATCCCTTGAAACTAACACAGTGTGTGGAAATAGACAAAGCACGGTAAAAGTCTCTAGACCGCTTTACAAGAAAGATGGTATTGCACAGTGCTACTACAGTGACTATGTAACATACACATGATACACTTCTACACACACTAACACAAGCTCACTCACGTATAAAAAAATATTCGACCAAAATTTTGTGCTTTCGTCGAAATAATTTTGTGCAAAAAAATTATTTTTTTTGAAAATGCAAACAGGATGCCTAAAATCTTTCTTACACATAGTGCTAAGAATAATAGAAAGTTTACTAGCACTGCATAGCTCTGACAATCCCTGTGTCTGGTTTCACTGTCCTAAAGGGGATTTCTGATTCTCCAGCTAGACCACTAATTGGAGTCTCATTAGCGCTAACCAGGTCATGGTGTAACTGACACAGACTACAAGATGCTGCAAAGGTGTCTCTATTGACAGGCATCAATGGGCACACAAACCAGAAGAAATTAGCAAGACTGCATCGAGCATTGTCACTGACAGTAGCTACACAATCTCTACAAACCAACTCCATCACCTAACAGAGCATAAAATAATTCTTCGAGATATTCAAAAATTTTATCAACTCCATGCATGACCAGCAGTGTTATTTTAATCATAAACTAATTTTAAAGTGTTTTACTATCACTTTAAATCAGTGGTTTTTGTGTTTCCCCGAGCCTGAAGCAAGCTGCTCTTCAAGTAATGGTTTACCCACATGAACACGATACAATACTCACACTCGTGATCACGAGCACGCATAGAGCAACTGCAAATCGCGCTCACGCATTTGTAAACTTGCTCGTGAGCGGTACCGTATACAAGCTCTGTCACTTGATAGCTTGATTTTGAAAACAGCTGCCCTTTTATGCACAGTATTGCTCTGTTGTGTGACGGTGCAGGGTGCTAGAATACAAAACAGGATATTGAAATAAGCTGTAGAGACAAAAACACTCCACAACTACTAGCTTTAGCAGTATGAAGCAGACTACGATTGAATGGTATGCAATAAAATAACAGACAATAAGGTGTGATATTAATTACTACAAATTAAATTTTACTCTTCTCTACGCCCACCACATCAAGAGGAATTTGTAGCTACATTATTGGGAAATCGCAAGCTTTGCTGAGTGAACTTGTATTGTCTTTTAAGTCGGTAAAGATAGGGACTTTTTCATAATCAGCCTACAAGTGTTAACTTTCACAAGGCTATAGACACCTACTAGAAGCTGTGTAAACAGGTTTTAAAGAATTTTAGTAAAAGCGTTGAAAAATATTTACAAAAGTAATCTATAGTTGACAAATTTCCCGTTTATGCGTGTGAGTAAGTGTGTGCATGTGTGAGTGTGTGTGTGTGGTTGTGTGTATGTGTGTGTGTGAGTGTGTGTGTGTGTATGTGTGTGTGTGTGTGAGTGTGTGTGTGTGTGTGAGTGTGTGTGTGTGTGTGAGTGTGTGTGTGTGTGAGTGTGAGTGTGAGTGTGTGTGTGTGTGTGTGTGTGTATGTGTGTGTGTGTAAACAGTACATGTGTGAACCATGAACTCTAGAGAAAATGAGTTTACTGAAGCGACTAAATCCACATGTACCAGATGTGTATGTTTGATGAAATATTTGTACTTTGTCGGATTGTTCAATTATCGCTTACCTAAGTAGTCGGTGTGAATATGGGCGGAGTTGAACATAGGCTCCACCTTCCTCCAGCACTCCACCCCACTGTCACCTCCACTGACAGGGTTAATAATGATGTAGAGTCTACGAGGACGCTGACCAAAATCTGAAGAAAAAGACACAATCATTCACCCACTTACTCACTCACTCACTCACTCACTCACTCACTCACTCACTCACTCACTCACTCACTCACTCACTCACTCACTCACTCACTCACTCACTCATTCATTCACTCACTCACTCACTCCTTTACTCACTCACTCACTCACTCGCTCGCTCACTCACTCACTCACTCACTCACATGACACATTGATTGTTTACCTACAGAATCCAATGGGATTACAAGATCTTAGTGAGAAATTAACAACAAATATGATAATGTTCAAAATACTCTTTAGTCTCACAAGTACAGTGAAGTCTTTCAAGTACATACATGAAGAAAAGCCGTGAATCATGTTTGTGTGTGAGCTTACAGCTAGATCACTGGTTACATCACCTTCCAGGTCAAGGATATTAGTCACAAACAAGTGACACTGTCACATTTTCCTGCTTGGAACTACGCACAATGTGAGCTGACTAGGCTAAATGAATAGTTTATTCTTCCTATCAGTCGCCAGCTCGTTTATCTACTCACTAGATCGCTCACTCATACAGGTCTACAATCCCTGAGTACAATGTATTCTTACTCACTCACTCACTCCCTCACTCACTCACTCACTCACTCACTCAGTTACTCACTCGCTCACTCACTCACTCACTCACTCACTCACTCACACACTCACACACTCACTCACACACTCACTCACTCACTCACACACACACTTATTCAACTCACTCTGTATTTGTAGTCTAAGATGCTCCACCCAGCGATGGCAGATGGCTCCAGTGTCTTTGTCAGTCGGATGGAATCTTACAGCAGTCAGCTTGCCACACGACCCAGGACTGGATCTGAGGGCATGCACAGTGAAACTGCTAGCTTGAGAATGGCCCCGCCTGACTCTCGGCAACACAGTATAGATATCGGCGAGTGAGAGACTACGATGATGGACAACTAGAGAGAGGGAGGGAGGGAGGGAGGGAGGGAGGGAGGGAGGGAGGGAGGGAGGGAGGGGGAGGGGGGATGATCTATCAGTAATGTTTAGAACTGGTTGCTGGCATACCTCTACTTCTCTTCTCTGGTACCCAGTGTAACTGATCGTCCTCGCCTACACTAACAACGCATCGTCTTCCTGCTACTGTGAAAGAGCCGGTCAGTGAAAGGTCAGCACTTCTGGACCACAGCAACCCGGGAGATCGCCTCGAAGACTCCTGGGAGGTCCTCAAAGACGGCGCTACAGCGGCTTCCAGAGGAACAGAAGGCTCCTCGATATGAGTAGCTAGTTCGATTGTGGGTACTCCGCCATTTGGAGCGTAACTGTGGCTGGAAGGAGCTACATCTTGCTGTGAGTGCTCAGGGCTTGAGTTCGTCGTCTCCTCGCGCGTCGCCATGAACACTGCCCGTGGCTTCTGTTTCACCACGACATCTTCTTCTGGCATAGATAATTCGTCCGTATCGGAAAGTGAAATTCTGACAGCCATAACAGTATACAGTACTGGTAAGTACACTGCATTGATAGCTGTCGAAGTACCGTACTTTTACTGTATATTCTATTTAATGCGCACCGTCATAATATTGCACTTCCGGTGTAAACAAATTCGTTATAATAGAGAGAGCATGAACACTGATATACGGTACATAGCGGCTAATGCATAACAGGATTGAGTGGTTCTGCACGAATGTCACTTAGGTTTATGTCAGAGTCGAGCTCCTCATCAATTTCGCCAACAACGGCGCTAAAAGAAGAAAACGAAAAAATTATGCATTAGCTGTTGATGCTATGAGCTCGTGTTATGAATAAAATTAATTACTATAATGTGTTAATATGTACATAAACAATCGGGTTACTCGATTTATCAATATTGTGACTGCATAACTACAGCAGACATAACCACTCCCACACACCAGTACATACACACAATAGTTATAATACATTGTGTGTACTATAGACATACAGCAAGGCCCTGATTATCATACCAAACAGCTGTGTGTGTTACACTGACACGGTTCTGATCACTGAATGGTGTGTTCCATAAAAAGATGTAGAATTTTGACGCTTGAAAATTGTTTATGCATGCTACAGATTGTAAGTTTGATTATGATTGTAATTGCAACTTATGATTGTAAGTTGCTTGACCAAATTTGCAATTAGTATACAGAAACATGCTATGGGCATGCTCTAGCAGGAAATTGTTTGGTCAAGCAACCTGCAATCACTTTAGACAAAGTCCTAAGAGACTGCCTAACATTTTTCCATATTCAAGTGTATTAGACTTCACAAAACACAGATACTGCTACACATGAAGCATCACATACGATTCTGTGTGAGAGTGTATCATTTTTAAACCTCGGTAAATCTTTTTTAATAGTAACAAAGGAATGCAACTGAGTAGGTAAAGATAAAACAAAATTTAAGTAGGACCAATCAGATTTTGTAGAGAAAAAATATTATAGCAGTTTAACCGGATCCATTGCCCTCTGCAATGGCTAAAGTTAGGGTGTATCACTGTGTCCCTCATCACTTACATGTTGTCACCTCTGATGATATACAGGCCTAGCTGTACCTGCTCCACCCCACTACTAGCTGAGTACACCCTCTCATGGCTGCCCTCCAACACTATATTGACTGTCTGATCAAACCCCTTCAACGTTCCCTAAAAATGAAGGGGGGGGGAAATTCAAAAGTGTGAAGAGTTTTCCACTCACTACTATCACTCTTCCATCAGCCGTCACAATAGACACCATCCCTAAGACAAGTTAAGGCTCATATATTCAATGCATGTACACAATATTCTAGTAGGTAGGAAGGATACGATTCAACAACAACTCGAGGGCGTTCAGCGCCATGTGTAAAGAAGGCGTGGCTGGTTATTAGTGGAAGCAGAACGGGTTAAGTTATCATTACATCATTAAGCCCCGCCTTTCTTTTCAGTTACGTTACGTGGCATTGTCCACCGTGGAACTAGCCACGTATCTTTGCCGGTGTGTTTCAGGCGACTGGTTTCTCTACCTGGTGTAATCACTACCGCGGAAGCTCTAGTCTATAAGTGTCTCGACTCAGCCGAGGGAAGACAGACCAATATACTTTTATAAAGACTTCTGAATAACGCCCTTCGCTCAAGACAAACAGACATGGGATTGACAATCTCCAGCCTCTGGAACAGATTCGTGGGCAAGAAGAACATGAGAATACTGATGGGTACGTGTGTGACGATAAAAGAGATAAAACAACACTGTCACTTTCTCTCTTTCTGTTTCAGTTGGTCTAGACGCAGCAGGCAAGACCACCATTCTCTACAAGTTAAAGCTGGGCGAAGTTGTGACTACCATACCCACAATAGGTACAACACTCACTCATATAGACACCCACCCACACACAGATAGCATATACACAGACACACTACCTGTGACCACAAACACTAACGAATACACATCTGCTAATAATTATACACGACTGGAGACAAATTGAAATCAAAACCACTAAACAGAAACGGTCAAGATATCAAAAACGCACTCTGGTGCAAATCAAATGACCAAGAACCACTACAAGTTGTGCTTACGACTACTGTATGTTCCTTAAAATTTGATGACAACCACAAGTAGAGTGTGTAATGTAGTCCACAACCCTTGATTTAGTCTAACAGAATCGTCTCCTAATCTTGCTTTACCATTTATTTGGATCTCTAGAACACACTTTCAAATGCAAGTAATACTTTAAGCATGATAATATGGTTGTCAAATACTTCACAGGACTAAAAAATGTTGAATCCCTGCCTGGTGTAGCAGTGCTTGTGTCGATTGTGATTTCTCTGGTAGCAAGATAACTCGAATAAGACTTGTTGTATCTGTACTG
Organism: Haliclona indistincta; assembly: GCA_964017065.1. Lineage (NCBI taxonomy): Eukaryota > Metazoa > Porifera > Demospongiae > Haplosclerida > Chalinidae > Haliclona > Haliclona indistincta. The sequence continues at coordinate 2,774,106 of OZ024789.1, forward strand.
GTACCTGTATTGGACTGTCTCCCGTCACTTTGAGTAGATTTATAGATTTTACGCCTCCTTGTTCTGTGCTGCAGGTTTCAATGTTGAGACAGTCGAGTATAAGAACATCAGTTTCACAGTCTGGGATGTCGGTGGGCAAGATAAGATTAGACCACTATGGAGACATTACTTCCAAAACACTCAGGTAATACAATGCCTACTAAAATACTACATGTACTTTGTATGTTACTCAATTTCTCTCTTCCTTCCTGTTCTCTATCCATCTTTTATGCTCCAGGGACTGATATTTGTAGTTGATAGTAATGACCGTGAGCGTATAGGTGAGGCGAAAGCTGAACTGGACAGAATGGTAAGAAGACAGTGTGTGTGAGTGTGTGGGTGTGGGCGGGCGGATGTGTGTTTGTGTAAACAAAGTAGTGAATGAGCAAGTGACTGAGTTTCTCTCTCTCTCTCTCTCTCTCTCTCTCTCTCTCTCTCTCTCTCTCTCTCTCTCTCTCTCTCTCTCTCTCTTAGCTTCAAGAGGATGACCTGCGTGATTCTGTTATTCTAGTATTTGCTAACAAGCAGGACCTGCCCAATGCTATGAACGTCTCTGAAGTCACAGACAAGCTCGGACTACATCAGCTCAGGAACAAGACAGTGAGTGACTTGACCATGCATCATAGAGTCTGGTAGAATAATTATTTTGCATTTCAATGTCTAACTCAAATGCCCAATCCCTGGGACGGCAAACCACCACACCTTACTCCGGTACTGGGGAGGTGTGGTGTAACATTAATAGACACATAATTCCACTTTTTCTGAGACTGATACCCAAATCAATGCATGCAATATTCCACCGAACCATGCCGTTTATTACTTATGGTCGATGTTTACAGTTTGGTCACCATCAGTGATTTGCTGTAGTCCACATTCAGGTGATTTCTTTGTTGATTCAGCAATGGCTCATCATTTAGGCACCCATGGGCAGAGCCATCATGGGCATTGTTTGTGGCTATATATATACATGTTTGTCTCTGTGACCCGTCTGTCCATCTTAAGCAGACTTTCTCAACGTCCGCTGAAAACTAGGCGCTAGTAAAATCAATGATTGCTCAGAAATGAATATTGTTTAGAAGTTTACTCAGACACCTTGATGCCGGCAATCAGAACTGTTTTCAACTTTCTGCTTAACTTTAGTGAGCGTCAATTAAAAGTCTGCTGGCTAGTATCTACACTGTACCTCTCAAACCATCATGTAACTGCGATCGTATTATTCATGATTGTTAGTCCTCAGCACATGTGCTAGGGCTACGGTACTTCCATTAAAAAAAAAAGAACCAAGAGAGGTGGTTCGGTTATCATGTTTTCATATTTTATGAAAACGCCATTTTCACCAAACTTCCGAGTACCTTCACTACACCTCTCTCTCTTCCTCTCTCTCTCTCTCCCTCTCCTTCCCTCCCTCCCCCTCTCACCCTCTCTCTCTCCTCTCCCTCTTTCTCTCTCTCTGTCTCTCTCCTCTCCCTCTCTCTCCCTTTCTTCCGCAGTGGTACATACAAAGCACATGTGCTACCCAAGGCACTGGACTGTTCGAAGGACTGGACTGGCTCTCAAACGAATTAGCAAAAATGTAAAAGATTGATAATAATTTTCAAATCCATGAACACCAACTACATTACGCTTAATTGTAACTAGTCATCACTTGTTGTTTGTTTGCTAATAATGATTATGTTGTTTTAGTAAAAAGTATAATATGCACTATGAAGTGAAATACTAACCAATGAACGGATTTCACAAATCCCTCGGTGTGTCATGCACATTGTAGAGTTAGCTACTTAGTTTTGGTTTGCAGCAGCTGGAGCCTGTTTGCAGACCTGCTAGCTATTAAACTGCACTGCTAACCAGAAGACAGTAAAGTGCTGACCACACAAGTTGTGATCAAGAGAATCATGTCTACTGCACAGAGACGGATTGTGATAATTATAATGAGAAGATTATGTCACACAACCTCTAGATGAACTGCTACTTGCTGGATGCTTGCTCACAACTGAGAATGGTTCCTTTAAACACAACTTCAATGTTAATTGTGTGAAACAAAACAGTGCTCTATAACTCTACTGCGTGAAATAAGGCACTACATGTTACAGTAAATTATTATAATCAAACAAAGACGATTAATTTTTCTACAGTATGTCATAGAGTATGAGACTATAATAAGTAGTTTTATAAATCGATGATTATGTTTACCTCGCTCAGCCCCACCCATCCATGCAGCCACGCCCGCCTAGCTACCGAGAAACGCCCAAACGTAGCTTTGGGCGTTTTATCCACGGTTATTTTGAAATGGCGCAACATTCGCTCACAAGTACAGTGCCGGCTAGTGATGACACCGTGGAGCATTGTAAGTACGAGTATAATATCGAGACTTCGATTCACACTTTCTTGTATGACTATATTTTAGCTGCTCCAGCCCCACCCACTCTACTCAAGCTAAAAACAATGAAAGGAGCTGATGGTAAACCTTTGAAGATAGTTCAATCGATTGCTGCTCATGACTACACAACATTCGGTATGTGTCTCCTACAAGATGAGAATGGAGAAGTGGTTACTCTGCTCAAGAAGAACCATATCCACAATGGTGCTGAGGGTGTCACAGAGGCTATCCTCCAGAAATGGCTGACAAGTGATGCACCTACTCGTACATATCAACATTTGATAGAGTGTCTCAGACAGTCTGAACTGGGTGCACTTGCTGAGCTTATTGCAAATTCAACAGGTACAAATACATACACGTACAAACTATAATTATATCATAACATTTCACGTGCAGGTGATTCAAGAAGTACAGAACCAGTTGCAAATTTTGTTCGCCAGCCACCTTTGTGTCATAAAACAACCAAACAAGAAATCTTACCGTTGGCAGCAATTCAAAATTTTGATCCACTCCCCCTGACTTCTTATGTGACCTATCTTAGAGAACTATACACGTCAATGTCTCAGAGACACACCTCCCAACATTGGACCCACCTCCCACGATGTGAATTTATCCAGCTAGCAATGATTGGTAGTAAAGGACAAAGACGTGGAGACAGAGAGGAAGAAATGGTCAGACTAGCACAGCAAGGAAGAATAGAAATAATTCTAGATTACAAACAGCCAGTCGAACTCAACAACCTTTTTCTGTTGCAAGTACCACAGAAGCAGCCACTAGTTGTTTTGCCACCTTCTCCTCCTTATCCAAGAGTACTTCTCATTGAAGGACCCCCAGGAGGAGGAAAAAGCACATTTGCTCTCCACATTTGCCACCTATGGGCACAATATGCTTCATTTCTAGACAGGTTTGAAGTAGTGATTCTTGTTTACTTACGTGATTTAGCAATTCAGAATGCCACCACCTTGGCTGACATTCTACCAGCCCATTATTGTACTCAAACAGTTGCTTCTCAGATTAAAGCTTCTAATGGGTTTAATGTGCTTTTTATCTTTGACGGATGGGACGAATTTCCTTCTCTTCTGCAAGAAAAATCACTTATTTCAACAATAATTCAAGAGCCACAAAAGCTTTCTCTCCATCAAAGTACTGTTCTTATCACCACTCGACCAGTGTCCTCAGGAAACCTGCTCCACATAGCCGATCGACGAGTGGAAATTCTGGGATTCGCTCAACACCAGATTCGTGAGTACATTGAGAAAGCTTTGGATGGCAACAGCACTCACATTCAGAAGCTTGTCCAGCATCTTGAAGAGCACCCAGTTATAGAAGGTTACTGCTATATACCTCTACATGTGGCAATACTGGTGCACATATTCCTGACAATGAAGGGAACTCTACCTACCACCCTCCATGAGCTTTTCTGTAATCTTGTACTCTGCTGCATAGTCCGAGAACTAGATACACATGGAAAGAAACAAGTCATATCTGACATGACCTCACTGGATGATCTCCCTGATGACCTCAAATGTAAACTGAGTGATCTATGTGTACTATCGTATGAGGGAGTAATGCAGAACAAAATAGTGTTCTATCACAAAGATCTGCATAAATTCAACCTTCCCACTCATCTATCATCGTTGGGGCTCCTTCAGGCTGTTGAAGGCCTCACGCTTCTCAGCAAATCTCTCTCGTACAATTTTCTTCATCTCTCAGTTCAAGAGCTCCTTGCTGCTTATCATATATCACACATGGATTCTAGTGAACAATTGGAAGTATTTGAACGCATGTTTGGTGGTTCTCGCTTTCAAGCTGTACTACATTACTACAGTGGCTTCACTAAACTTGCCAATCCAGCGATACAAGACTTCATTTCTTCTCAGTCACAACGAAAATCAACTATTGGTGACCAGCTGCCTTTATTAAACTGCTTCTTTGAAGCACAAGAACCATCTTTGTGTAAGCTAGTTGTACCTCAGTTTAAAAGCATGAATTTATGTGATGAATGGAATCCAGTAGATTATTTGGCTATTGGCTACTTTGCAACCTCACTCTTGTCAACATCTTTACTTGACGTACAGTTGATAATTAATAAAGAATTTAACCATCACAAGTTAAGGTTACTTTTTCTTGAACTTTCAAAGCACTGTACTAATGTACCATCATCTCTTGTTAGAAGATTGAAAATAAGGTTCAATGGAACAACTGTTACCATTGAAAGAGCTAAACTGATTGCATATCTTATACAAAAATCGTCACATCTTTCTATGTTAAAAATGGAAAACTGCAGCATTGATAGCAGTGCTATTGTTTATATCGCAGAAGAAGTGCAAAATACCAATTGTTCCCTCACTGCAATAAAAATTTATACTCCAGCCAAACTTCATGAATTTGAATACACTTGCGGTGAACATGATGGAGTAGCTCTGCAGAATATGTGTGCAAAGAACAAGTCATTGACACACCTGACCTTGTCAGGAATGAGTGGTTCTTCTTGTTACATATTTCAAGGCCTTCAGCACAATACCACACTATCCAAATTGCATCTAAGGTATGCTAATCTTAAATGTACCGAGAGTACTTCTCGAGCACTCACTACAATGCTCCGACTCAACAAGACACTTGCATTTCTTGATCTGTCATACAATTGGACTTTTGGTTCATTGCCATACTGGGTCTTTGAGGGTCTTCAGCACAATACCACACTATTACACTTGTCTCTAAAATGCACCGGACTTGTAGTTACAGAGGATACTGCTCAGGCGCTCACTAAAATGCTTCAAGTCAACAAGACTCTCACACACCTTGATCTATCACAAAATGAGAAGTTTTCTGATTCAGGAACGTATTTTCTTTTTCAAGGTCTTCGGCACAATGCTACACTAGTCTACTTGAATCTAAGCCACACAAGAATAACTGACAAAGGAGCAGAGTTTATTGCTCTGGCTCTAGAGTCAAATTGCTGTCTACAGACGCTCGATATTACTTATAATTATATTTCAAGCAGAGGCTTGGATTTTATTACCAAGTCACAGACAAGTATCACTTCCTATCCGAAAAAAGGAATTCTTCTTAAACCACAGATATTACCCTAATTGAAACAAATCAGGATGGAGATTACTGAATAGCCCTGTTAAGTGGCTACAGTACTCACATTCAAAATCTCTCTCATAAAACTTTCTTCATCTTTCAGTTCTAGTGCTCCTTGCATATCACACATACGTAGAACCTAGCAAGCAATTGGAAGTATTTATACACAAAAAGTCATGATTGGTGGTTCTCGGCTTCAAGCTGTACTCACTACTTCAGTAACTTGCCAATCCAGGAAGATGTGACTTTATTTCAACTTACCTATGACAGCTGTCAAGTGTTAAAGATCTTTTTCTCTTGCTACACGCTCACAGAAACCATCTTTGTTTATTTAGTTGGACATCAGTTTGATGATAATTTTGGTGATCAATGGAGCCCCAGTGGATTATTCAGCTATTGGCTTCTTTATAACCTCATTCCTGTCTAAATCTTCGTCTCTTGCACCAGCTTTACTGCTGAAGTGAAATTAAACGATCACCAGCTGGTATTACTCTTTCTTGATCTACTACAGCCGTCAAAACCGTCTACTGAGGTACCAAGGTATCAAAGCCATCTACTGATGATTCTTCTGCTACATGTACTTCCAGTACAAAAAGATTGGTAATAGAAGAGCTATCTATCACTAGCTATTGACAGGAGCGAATGAACAGTTCATGCGCTCCTGCTATTGAAAGCTAGAGCAAAGGTCATCGCATTTCTTATAGAAAAATCATACTTTCTCTCCAAGTTAACAATAACACGACACCAATTAACATCGCAGCAGAAAATCAGCTGTCATTTAACTCACTACAAATTATTGGTCAAGAAGTGCATAGTTACATATGCTGGAATCGAAGGCTTGCCTTTGGGAGGAAAGGCTTGGCTTATTGACACAACTGAGTGTAATGAGAATAATTGGTTCTTATGACTATACATCTTTCAAGGTCTTCAGCAAGATACCAACTCACCCTGTCTAAAATATACAGACGGAGGAAAGATCAAGACAGCATCAGTACTTCATGATCATGTACTAAAGAGTCCAATAAAGTGGATACTGCTCAGGGACACAATATAATGCTTCAAATCAACAATATTAAGACGCAAACACATGTACTGTGATCTATAATAATAGTAACCTGCAGAATCATTGCAAACATGACATTAATTTTATCAAATATTTCACAGTGCACGTGATCCATCATAGTGAGCACAATTTGGGGTACAGTATACGTACTAGGGAGAGAGAAAGAGTTCACAGAGTTGGGAACTACTGGTATAGAGAAATAAGCAGCAGCTATTATAGCATGCATGAAAATCATGATAATGATACATACCGTGAAAATAAAACGTAGTTGTTTACATGTCTAATTCAAATATAGAAACGAGCCATTCATGCACAATCTGTCAACCATATAGTAACAATACAGCTGGTAGCTACAGCCATCAAGTATATTAGCTATACTATTGAGAGTGCATACATTGACGGTGTAGCTACTCATCACTTCCTGTAATCAAACAAGGATCTATCACCTTCAGCTACCGTAAACTGAGAATACCACATTCGACTATACTGTGCATACAGTATACTGACTACTGTAGCGTCTGATGCAATACTATTCCACAAGTGTATTCTTTTTCAGTACCGTTCGTCATGAAGGCTATACTGGTTCTCATGCTAGTGGCAGTGACCATCACCTGCAGCTACTGTCTACCACTGGATGACCAGAAGTCATCAGATTCTGAATGTAAACTAAAATACTTTATTTGCAGTAAATCAATGTATTTTCATAGATTTTGAGTGTTATGAGGACAGCTCATGCAGTGGATCACCAGTCATCACGGGGAATGCTAAAATCTGCTGTTATAGGTTTGGGGAATCTTATGCAAATAAAGACGGATGCTTCAAATGTGGCTAGCAAGTCTTCTTTTTAATATTAATTTTTTGGTTATTTCATTATTAATTTTATAAATCAATGTCAGATCAATGTGGATGTTTTCTCAAAGAATAAAAATAGCATTCCTATGCTAAAATCAATGGTCACACTGACTAAAATTTATCCTTAAAAACAACTTTGATTGAAAGAGACTATCTTTGAAAGAGAGCTGTATGTGATTGTCATGTAATAAAAACTTTCACACCCTCTAGTGCAGAATGAACCAGCTTTGAAACTATTCTAAATTCTGTGAAGCGGGGCAGATTATGAATCTTGACATAATAAGCATCTGTATTGTGAGTACCAGTACGCACTACCAATCATGATAAATTTTTAAGGTATGGATATGCAGGAAGCTATACTATCAGACTCTGCTTCTTGCTTGAATCAAGACAGTATGTCAGTGTGTTGTGGGTGTCCAGCATGACTGCATTGAATATTCACATCACAGGCACCTCTGTTAGTGTCATCTTCAGTACAAGGCTAGCTGTACAGTGACTGTAGCTACCTAGTCTTGCTCATGTATTGAATGCTCATCACTACCTGTAATCAAACACGGATCTATTGCCCATAGTTACTGTGTATTAATGTATTCCACTTAACTGTTAATACTGAGATAGCTATACTCAGTACAAAAGTAAACTATCTGAGGCAGAGTATCCCATCAGGTTCTTGGCTGGAAAAGAAGATATTATCATTGCCGATCGGCAATGATATGTAGGGATGACCTCCAACTAATACATTCTGTTACATTCTGTATTTTACTTTCTGTAAAAATTGGTTTTTAATGCAATGACTGCAAAATTTAAACGATGCCCCTCAGCATACATCACTGCAACTGAGAACTGCAGAAACTGACTACACATAGTTAGGTTCTGTCACCTCACCTTACTGAATTACAATTTGTGCTGACTTTATAGAGGCTTGCTACGAAAGAACAAATAATTTTCAGAAGTTGCTTGAGTGAATGAATCATTGATCATGACTCATCTTTGTCCCATACGTCAATAGGAAATTTAATCTATTGACTCGGAGGTATTTTTTCAAGCTCTTCAGCAAAATTATTAATCTAATTCACTTGAATCTCAGCAATACTAAAGCTACTGTTCTGGCACTCAATGCAATGCCCCAGGTCCTATAAAACACTTCACCTCGAAACTTGTGGTTCCAAATCTCTACGATAATTATTGGTAAGTTACAATATTACGTCATCCGTAAAATATAGTTATTAGTCACATGTAGCTAAGCTCTCATAATGCTCTGGAGTCTCTGTTATCAACTTTTGTACACATGTAACACATTTTATTCAACTTGACACCAAATTATAATTAAACCATTATTGCTTCAAAATCTTTGAGATTTGTTGCACCATTCATAAATAGTTTTTTGCACACATAAGAGCACTTTACGGTATTTTGGGTGTGTCACCCAACCTCGTATCCAAATCGTCGTACTGACTCAGTCTGGTTAGGATATAGATCCAGTCTTTCTTGAGGCCTTCTGTGATGTGCCAATCAAATGTTAGTGCATGTATGGTAGCTATGCTATCATCAATTCTGTCTATGGACTAGCTGTTGCAGTTATAATGGTAATGCAGCAATGGTGGCAGTAGTGTACTAACTATTTAAATCTTAGCTCAGCGCACGGGTATGTGTTCATTAGAACTCTAGTTATAAAAAAATTATTGCGTCCATATACTTTTGGTGCAGAACTGGCAGTCTGCAGTCTGCAATCACCTTGTACAGTTACACGAACGCGATTGAGTCACGTCCGCGGCCACGTTGTACTAGTAGTAATCGCGCCATAGTAGAAGTATGGTATACAGCGGATGATGGTTATTACAGGAAGTTGTAGCTCAACATTATTTTGGGTAAATAATGCTGATCTATGAGCCGAATGGGATGTGCACGGTGATGATGTCTGCTACTCGCTTTCACTCAGATTGTCGGCATGGAATGAGCATCGATTTCTCTGATGACTACACTGCTGCTGAACGAATTGGACGCTGGTATCATGGTATTGTATTTAGTGAGCAGCCAGTAGCGCTAGGTACAGTATTCCAGGTGAAGATACTCAAGTACGACGGAGCATGGGCTGGATCCATTGTGAGTGCGGGCTAGGCTAGATGGCTACTGTTACTATTTACAGTGCTTTTCTACTTCTGCCACAGATGATTGGCATGACCACACAATGTCCTGATAAAATCAGGATTCGTAGAGATGCATGGAAATGGGGTAATCATTCTGAATACTGGAACATGATCAATACAAGTGTTCATCACAATGGTGAGAGGAGAGAGTTGAAAGCTGATCTCTGGTCACTCAGAGAGGGCCAGACCGTTGGCTGTATGGTCTCAAGAAAGGGAGAGCTACATGTCTATATTGATGGTGTGGATAACGGTATTGTGTGGACTGGGCTACCAACACACAAACCATTCTGGGGCCTGGCTGATATCAGTGGGTGTACTAAAAAAATACAGTTAGTATCAGCTGATGGTGAGTGACTGCCGTACCCTATCGACTCCGTCATCTTCCTGTACTTCATTCTCCTCTCTCAGAAATTATTCCTCATCATTGGGCTCTTCAGAGCAAGTTGTCCATCACTAAACAACAAGAGACATCAACAGTATGGCATCATGAAGACATGCAGGTATCTAATTCCCAAGCCACACCTCCATATCAAACAAGCAATCAAACAGCAAGTGATACAAACACTGTTCTTCACCAGCAGAACACTCACCTCCAGCAAAGGATCGCTCAGCTTCAACAAGACCACCAGCAAGAGGTTACTCACCTCCAGCAAGAGATCATTCGGCTCCAACATGAGGCAAGGCAGCTCCAGTCTAGGTTAGACCAGCAACCTAGGTTAGGTTCAGATACTGACATTAGCTTCTGGGTGGTGAGCCACAATGAGGTACGACCAACAGGCCAGGTGCTGGGAGAAGGAGGATGGGGAAGAGTAATGGTTGGCAGTTTCCGAGGCCAGGATGTAGCTATGAAACAGCTCCACTCCATCATCAGCTCGTCTGACTACTATAGAGATCTCCTACGTCGTGAGATCAGCTTGATGGCTAAAGTTCGTCACCCCAACCTACTGCTTTTCGTGGCAGCAGTATTGGACAGTCCATCCAACACTCCCATCATCATCACAGAACTCATGGACACCAACCTACGCCAAGCCTATCACAATGCTCAACTCACTAACAATGGCACCAAGCTAGGCATTCTAAAAGATGTATCCACTGCACTCAACTACCTTCATCTACAGCCAAACCCAATCATTCACAGAGATGTGAGCAGTGCCAACGTCCTGCTGCTAGCTCTACCCAACAACAAGTGGAGAGGGAAGCTGTCAGACTTTGGTTCCGCCAACCTTGTACAGCATGCTAGCACTCCTGGTCCAGGAGCTGCAATGTACACTGCTCCTGAAGTATTTGAGAGAAGGCAACAGACTACCAAGATGGATGTGTTCAGTTTTGGCAAACTCTTGTGTGAGGTGTTGAGCAACCGTCTTCCTGACCCTGGTACCTTCCCCTCCATGCTGCAGTCAATGGCCAAGGACTGGCCACTAATGCACCAACTCATCAGCTCATGTGTGCAACAGGACCCCAACGAGCGACCATCAATGAGTTACATTGTGGATCAGCTCAGCCACTTTATCAAATGACTTAGCAATGACTAGTTACGTACAATCATACCCAAGTTAAGACAACCATGCATGCATCGTATATAATTTTAATGTGTAATAGCTAAATGCACTTTCACATTTTATAATGAACTTTACAATAAGAAAAACATATTTATTACAGGATGAAGTTGACGAATATCATTAACAAGATGAAATATTGAAATTTTAAGTGGTAAGCTAGTAAATAAAGAAACAATGGCAATAGCAGACTATGATTCGGAGACATGGAGCTGCTTACTAGCTGATCCACATGATAACATCCCACGATTCAGAGACATGCCTAGCCTCATCCCCAGGCTCTCTCTCTCTCTCTCTCTCTCTCTCGAGAGAGAGGACGAGGCTAAGGTACATACTATGTATAGCTATGAATTAACAAGACACTGCACATCACAATATTAATGTTGGACACTTTCAAGCAGGAAATTTTTGTTTTTTTTTCGCTTTAACACAGTTTTATGGTTTTACCACTGTACTCTTAACATGTTCATCATTAAAAAGAAACGGATAAGAACTCTGAAGGGAGGTAAAGCTGTCTTTGTCAGATCAAGACAGGTAGAGACTAGCTAGAGAGAAGGTGATGGAGGGTTCTATCCTTATCAGTTCCTCTCCAAGGATACCGTTCAAGCAATCACTCAAGTCGCTTACACACCTTGACCTATCAATTACGTATTATATTTAATCAGGAAATTACAGTATCTTTCAATCTCTTCAACAAATACTCTACTTTAACCCGACTTACAATTCTTAAACCTACAGAAGTACTGCTTGGGTACTTGCTACAATGCTTCGAGTCAACAAGACACTTATACACCTAGATTTATATCAAATTCGGGCATTCTTGGTCAAACATTAAGGTCTTCTTCTCTTGCTACATGCATGCTCACAGAAACCATCTTTGTGTATCCAGTTGGACGTCGACATCAGTTTGATGATAATTTTGGTGATCAATGAAGTGGATTATTTAGTCATTGGCTACTTCAAGTTATATATCCTCATTCCTGTCACAATATCCGTCTCTTGCACCAGGTTAATTTACTGCTGAAGCTAGATTAACAAGTAATAAAACCATTTTAATAAAAATGAAAGAGATTTAGGGTTGGTACATGTGTCGAAAAAGTATGGAAACAAGATTGTGAAAAGTAATCAATAATTATTTGAAATAAAAAGGATTGTAACAATAGCAGTGTAATGCTACCTCCCTATTAAATTAACCACAACTATCGAAAGCAGTTAATTTAGGGAGGTAGGATTACTCTGCTGTTGTTCCTTTTATCTCAAATAGCTAAATATTGTTTAATTTTCCCAATCTTAATACTGAGATAGCTACATGTACTACGAAAGTAAACAATCTGAAGCAAAGTATCCCATCAGGTTCGTGGCTGGAAAAGAAGATATACATTCTGTAAAGATTCTAAAAAGAAGATTACTTTCTGTAAAAATTGGTTTTAATGCAATGACTGCAAAATTTAAACAATGCTCCTTACCATACATCACTGCAACTGAGAACTGCATTAGACTGACCACATAATGGCTAGGTTCTGTCACCTCACCAAACAGAATTACAACTTGTGCTGACTTTATAGAGGTTTGATATGACAGAAAATATTAGAACAAATAATTTCCAGAAGTTGTTTTAAGTGAATAAATCATTGACTCATCTCAGTCCCATACGTCATTAGGAAATTTGATACTAATTTTTTTCAAGCTCTTCAGCAAAATATATAATTAGTCTACTTCACTTGAATCTCATCAATACATACATAGCTACATGGTACTCTTCTGACACTCAATACAATGCTCCAGGTCTGAAAACACTTCCAAACCTTGATCTATCTGAAAATGTCCTCTGAAATTGTGGCTCCTAAACTGGGTGTTATTATTAGGAACACAGATCCTAACAATCTTTGCAGTGCTTTTTCAAATTTTTAGGACTACGATTTCCATACCAGGATTTTTTTTTCCGATAATTTTTATCTGTAAGCAGCCAAATTCGAGTGCAAGATTTGATTCGATATAAAAAATATTGCAGCTATGTACTTTTTGGTGCAGAAAGGTCGTTCTAAGTTTGAAAATACAATTATAAATTTCATACCAATTCAGAAAAACTTAAATTTGATTATTCAATTTCATCCTGTATTAAGTGTTTCTTATTGTTTATTATAAAAAGTGAAAATGTATTTAGCTATTTCACATCAGCTGCAATGCATGCATGCTGGCTAAACTTAGTATGAACGTAGCTAGTCAATGCTAAGTCATTTGATTAAGTGGTTGAGCTGATCCACAATGTAACTCATTGCCGGTCGCTCGTTGGGGTCCTGTTGCACACATGAGCTGATCAGTTGATGCATTAGTGGCCAGTCCTTGGCCATTGACTGCAACATGGAGGGGAAGGTACCAGGGTCAGGAAGACGATTGCTCAACACCTCACACAGGAGTTTTCCATAACTAAACACATCCATCTTGGTAGTCTGTTGCCTTCTCTCAAACACTTCAGGAGCAGTGTACATTGCAGCTCCTGGACCAGGAGTGCTAGCATGCTGTACAAGGTTGGCGGAACCAAAGTCTGACAGTTTCCCTTTCCACTTGTTGTTGGGTAGAGCTAGCAGCAGGACGTTGGCACTGCTCACATCTCTGTGAATGATTGGGTTTGGCTGGAGATGGAGGTAGTTGAGTGCAGCGGATACGTCCCTCAGTATGCTTAGCTTGACACCATTGTTAGTGAGTTGAGCGTTATGATAGGCTTGGCGTAGGTTGGTGTCCATGAGTTCTGTGATGATGATGGGAGTGTTAGATGGACTGTCCAATACTGCTGCCATGAAAAGCAGTAGGTTGGGGTGACGCACTTTAGCCATCAAGCTGACCTCACGACGTAGGAGATCTCTATAGTAGTCAGACGAGCTGATGATGGAGTGGAGCTGTTTCATAGCTACATCCTGCCCTCGGAAATTGCCAACCATTACTCTCCCCCATCCTCCTTCTCCCAGCACCTGGCCTGTTGGTCGTACCTCATTGTGGCTCACCACCCAGAAGCTAATTTCAGTATCTGAACCTAACCTAGGCTGCTGGTCTAACCTAGACTGGAGCTGCCTTGCCTCGTGTTGGAGCCGAGTGATCTCTTGCCGGAGGAGAGTAATCTCTTGCTGGTGGTCTTGTTGAAGCTGAGCTATCCTGTGCTGGAGGTGAGCTGTGTTCTGCTGGTGAAGAACAGTGTTTGTATCACTTTCTGTTTCATTGCTTGTATGATGTGTAGGTGTGGCTTGAAGATTAGAGACTTCAATGTCTTCATGATGCCATACTGTTGATATCTCTCGTCTTTTAGTGATGGATAACTTGCTCTGAAGAGCCCAATGAAGAGGAACAATTTCTGAGAGAGGAGAATGGAGTACAGGAAGATGACGGAGTCGATAGGGTACGACAGCCACTCACCATCAGCTGATAATAATTGTATCTTTTTAGTACACCCACTGATATCAGCCAGGCCCCAGAATGGTTTGTGTGTTGGTAGCCCAGTCCACACAATACCGTTATCCACACCATCAATATAGACATGTAGCTCTCCCTTTCTTGAGACCATACAACCAACAGTCTGACCCTCTCTGAGTGACCAAAGATCAGCTTTCAACTCTCTCCTCTCACCATTGTGATGAACACTTGTATTGATCATGTTCCAGTATTCAGAATGATTACTCCATTTCCAAGCATCTCTACGAATCCTGATATAATCAGGACATTGTGTGGTCATACCTATCATCTGTGCCAGAAGTAGAAAAGCACGGTAAATCAGCTGTAAATAGTAAAATGTGCACACAGTAGCCATCTAGCCTAGCCACTCACAATGGATCCAGCCCAGGCTCCGTCATACTTGAGTATCTTCACCTGGAACACTTTACCTAGCGCTACTGGCTGCTCACTAAATACAATACCATGATACCAGCGCCCAATTCGTTCAGCAGCAGTGTAGTCATCCGAGAAATCGATGCTCATTCCATGACAATC
This sequence comes from Haliclona indistincta, assembly GCA_964017065.1. Taxonomy (NCBI): domain Eukaryota; kingdom Metazoa; phylum Porifera; class Demospongiae; order Haplosclerida; family Chalinidae; genus Haliclona; species Haliclona indistincta. The sequence goes on from OZ024789.1 coordinate 2,789,205, forward strand.
AGAGTGAAAGCGAGTGGACCGAGTAGTGGACATCATTACCGTGCACATCTCATGGATATTACCTACAATAATGTTCAGTTCCAGTAACCATCATTATATCATGCTGTGCTAACGCACGTGACTCAATCACCTATGTAGTGGTCATGCACGTACCATGTACATGTACGAGTGACACGAGTTGGCAAAAAGCTATGGTTCATCAGTCACTGCACGATTTTTTTGTCTGACTACTACGTGCAACCGGTTGTGAGAACAATAACAACATCGAGATGCTCCTCTTTGCACATAGATGCATGGGTGCATGGAGCTCGCGCAAAGTGCGTACATAGGCGTAGACCACAAATATGTTATTATGACAAGCGGTGACGACATTCACAAGGTCAAAAAATAGTCTGAGCTACCGGCCACAAATACAAGGTTCCCGTTCTTAACTGATAGATTAATACAATTAGTTGAAATTATATGAATTCTGTATCTGTTCACATTCCCATCAAGTGCATGTTACAACTGCATGCATCATTGAAGTAATATGCAACACCAGATAAAACATTTTTTCCTTGTCGATAGATTAAATTTTAGAGGATGGTAGTACTATATGAGTGTCACATTCATGGCTGGTAACAGCATCTTCACTATGTCCAATGTCCATCATGTCGTTCATTATGACGGGTCAATTATGTTATCTTTCTGAATAAATAATAACGGGCATATACAGTGTAGCTACAAGTATAGAATAATAAAAACACATGCAATTCAACACAATTATTGTACAACTAAACAGAATCACAATACAGTACACTGATCAATATCTGTTAAATATGTCATGATGATTGATGCACAAAGTTATGAGCCACCAGCTGAGCTGTGTACTCCACTGATCATGCAGTCTGAGGCACTTGAGTGTGTATCTGTTGTCTGCAGCTTGCTCCTCATGACATTGCGTGCACTTGATTACCGATACTAATCTCACTCTGCCTTATTGCTGGGCGTGGCAATTACTGACCAACTTCAACATGCGAGTTTATTGTAGAGGTACAAGTACTTGTGCTGGTTTCAAATCTCATTTTTCTCCATTCTAGGATGCTTTCTAAACCCAGCAATATGACATTGTGTGCACTTGATTACCGATACGAATCTCACTACGCCTTGGGATACACTCCACCTTATTAATGAGTGCATCCCAAGGCGTGACCCACCTCATGTGACTTGGCACTGGAGCCAATGCTATTGACAACAGTCAGTATCTGAGTAGACTGATAAATTCGATTATGATAGGATTTCTAAATCCACTGATTTTAGCTACAACTAAACAAAAATTACACATAACTATCAGTATTTACAGGTAGTTTGTATTATGTTATGAGCCAGCCAGCTGAGCTGTGTGCTCCATTGCAGACTGAGGCACTTGTGTATCTGTTCCGTGTTCAAGTTGAAGTGTTCAGCAGGCTTATACACTGCGCATGCAGATACTCAAGATCCTCTACACTACGCAACTCTGAAATAAAACATAAAAATTATTATATCGTTACTGTGTGACAGGTCAAGCATTTGCCTGAGGTAAGATTCATGGAACATTACAATGCGGTATTGTAAAGCATAATTATAAGGTATTTCCTATTCATCTCATTTTGATTTCAGCCAATGCCCTAAAGATCACGATTTGATGAGCCAAGCCTGGATTCGGGATCTCGACTGCGCCCTAACAACAATTGAGGGAAAGGAACTGACCTGGGGTAGCTATATACAATGTACAGCACGGAGAACTACCATTATACTGGTGCATTACTAGGCACAATCACGCACTTACTATTTCACCAGAGAAATTAATCGGGTAGAGAGTCAACATGCAGTTAGAAATATGCAGACGAATTAAAATATTATGCGCCCAGTATCATGCATGAGCTGCGCCAGTCTAAACTATTTGCGGCGTACATGTAGCATAATACTAAATAATAGCGATTATTTTAATAACAGCAATTTTCAGAAACAAGTAGATTGTTCTCTATATTGCAGTTTCAGATTCTGGATAGCAGGAGGATTCGAATGATACCATTATTGCAGTGTTTCTATAAAGAACAACTGCAGCAGCATGCAGTGATAAACCACACAGATTTTTTTGTATTTTTTCTCCGTTTGTCCTTATACTAGGGATATACGGTCAATGGCACAATAATGCTGTTTATCTCGCGGAGAAAAAAATCAATAATTTTTTACGGTATGGTAATAAATATCTTCACGGCTCCGGAAGTGAATGCATGCCTCGCCGAATGTCATAAGTTCGGGTGTTTCCCTCGCTTTCAGTTCTCATGTAGTACTTCCTTTAGAGCGTCTCTTTGCTAGTTCAGCAAGAGCTACTTTTGAAATGGCCCAGAATACGAGTACAGCAATAGCTCACAAAGCTACCGATGAGACTATCAAGCAATGTGAGTCAACAACTGACCGTAGTATAAACACGTGATTCGTGACATGTGTAGGCTCTTCTCCATCACTTACTCTACTGAAGCTAAAGACAATGAAAAAAACTGATGGTAAATCTCTGAGGATAGTTCAAAAGATAGCTGCTCATGACTACATAACATTCGGTATGTGTCTCCTACAAGATGAGAATGGAGAAGAGGTTGCTCTGCTCAAGAAGAACCACATCCACGATGGAGCTGAGGGTGTCACGGAGGCTATCCTCCAGAAATGGCTGACAAGTGATGCACCTACTCGTACATATCAACACTTGATAGAGTGTCTCAGACAGACTGAACTGGGTGCACTTGCTGAGCTCATTGAAAACCTAAAAGCGGTTAAAAAACTTGAAGGTATATAATATAGACTTCTGTGGAACAATCATGCATAGCTATTATGTTAATTTGTTCCCTTCACTTAGGTTGTTTATTTGCTTCTAGAGAGGAGGCTGTTGCACAGAAACAGCTTTTTAGTACATGTCGTCCAACGGTTAAGCAAGAAACAGTTTGGGTGATGGACCTTACTCAACCTCTAACCTCTTATGCCTCTTATCTTAGAGAACTATACTCTTCAATGTCTCAAAGCAACACTTCCCAACATTGGACCCACCTTCCACGATGCGAATTTATCCAGTTAGCAATGATTGGTAGTGAGGGACAACGACGTGGAGACAGAGAGGAAGAGAGCGTTCGCCTAGTAATGCAAGGGAAAATTGAAATTATTCAAAGTTACAAAAAACAGCCAATAGATTTAAAAAATCTTTTTCTAACAAGGCCGCTAGTAGAATTGCCATATCCTCTACCTCTTCCGAGAGTAACACTCCTAGAAGGAACCCCAGGAGGAGGAAAAAGCACACTTGCTCTCCATGTCTGTCGTAAATGGGCGAAACATACTTTCCCGTTTGGAATATTTGATCTTGTAATTCTTGTTTACTTGCGAGACCAAGCCATTCAGAATGCTACTACACTGGCTGACATTCTACCAAATACGTTAAAAGATTCTAAATTAACAGTTGCTACTCACTTGCATGCAACTTATGGATTTAATGTTCTTTTTATCTTTGATGGTTGGGATGAATTTCCATCCCATCTGCAGACCAATTCACTTGTTTCAACAATTATTCGAGAACCGCACCATCTCTCCCTTCATCTTAGTACTGTTCTTATCACCTCTCGACCAGTGGCCTCAGGAAACTTGCTCCACATAGCTGATCGACGAGTGGAGATCCTGGGATTCGCTCAACACCAGATTCGTGAGTACATTGAGAAATCCTTGGATGGCAACAGCACTCACATTCAGAAGCTTGTCCAGCATCTTCAAGAGCATCCAGTTTTAGAAAGTTACTGCTATGTACCTCTGCATGTAGCAATACTGGTGCACATATTCCTGACAATGAAGGGAGCCCTACCTACCACCCTCCATGAGCTTTTCTGTGCTCTTGTACTCTGCTGCGTGGTTCGAGAGCTAGAAACACATGATTCTAAAGGAGATTTATCTACAGTATCTTCGTTGAATAACCTTCCTAATGAGCTCAAATTTAAATTGAGTGATCTTTGCAAACTTGCATATGAGGGAGTGATGCAGAACAAGGTTGTTTTTTACTCGAATGACTTGATAGACCTCTATCTACCTGCAAATTTGCCATCTTTGGGTCTTCTCCAGGCTGTCGAGGGACTCACTCTTCTCAGTAAATCTCTATCGTACAATTTTCTTCATCTCTCAGTTCAAGAGCTTCTTGCTGCTTATCATATATCACACATGGATGCTAGTAAACAGTTAGAACAATTCAAACGAATGTTTGGCAGTTCTCGCTTCCAACCTGTGCTGTATTACTACAGTGGCTTCACTAAGCTTACCAATCCATTGATACAAAGCTTTATATCTGCTTATTCGCAGCAAAATTCAAATCTGTCTGATCTGCTTCACTTGTTGCATTGCTTCTATGAAGCAAAAGATCTTTCTCTTTGTAGTTCAGTGATGTCTAAATTCACCAAAAATAATGTTGTAGATATCGGTTTTCAATTTAACCCATCGGATTACCTGGCTGTTGGCTACTACATCACCTCTCTTCTGTCTTCGTGTGATGTGACAAGTGTCTATCTTAAAATCAAAGACACCGATTTTGATTGTCAAAAGTTCAAGCTGCTTCTGTTTGAACTCACGAAGAAGTCTGCATCACGTTTGGGCTTGACAAGAAGGTTAGAAATTGAATTGAATAGCATGTCTATTACCAAGGAAGCAGGTATACTCATTGCGTCTCACTTTAAACAATTATCAATGTGGTCTAATTTGATATTGCGAAATTGTGAAATTTCAAATGATGGTCTCTTGCCCATGTCTGAAGCATTACAAAGAAATGACTTCACTCATTTTACTGAATTGCAAATTATAGAGTGCTATAGTTGCAGCAGAAGATTCCATATCGGATTAAATTTTAAGAAACTTCTTCAAACGAACAAATCACTAACACATCTAAGTCAATCTGGTTCTTCTATTATGGTACCTCAATGCATTTTTCAAGGCCTTCAGCACAATACCGGCACACTAGTCCACTTAGACCTCAGCTACACCGGTCTCAAGGCTACTGTTGAAACTGCTCATGCACTCACTATAATGCTTCAAGTCAACAAGACACTTACACACCTTGATCTATCAGAAAATGAGACATTCTTAGATTCAGAAAGAGGAGTTAACTGTATTTGTCAAGGTCTTCAGCACAATACCACGTTACGTTATTTAAACCTTAAAAATACTGGCTTAGATGGCAATGGAAAAACACAGATTCTTCAGGCAATGGATCTTAATCTAACACTTGATACCTCAAACCTCACTGCATGGTCATGCAATATCGTATAGTGATATTATTATATTATTCTGCATGCACTTTTCAATATGGCATTAATGATATAATTTTTACATGCATTCTGTAAGAATTGAGATTATTTATAATTCCGATAACATTATGCTATGTAACTGAAGTTACGGGAGGCAAATTAACATAATATTAGGGACGCATGGTAGTGCATCCCTCAATCTGGAGCAGTATATATCCTCAATCTGGTGTTATGCAGAGTTTGTGATGAGCGCCATAGACACAGATGCTTTCTGATTATTATAACATTGTGTTTGTAGATACAAAATAAGTATTATATTGGTTTGTAAACTAACATGTACAGCACACCACACTACACTATTATGTTTGTATACTCTACAACATGGTTTCTTATTGTCTGCTTTAAACATGATACTGTTTCTATTGTATAGCTCAGTGTTTCGGCTCAGGCATAAACCTTGGAACATCAATAAATGGCAGCTTCTTGTCGTCGTGTGTCTCACCTACACATGTATAAATAGCATAGAAAGATATAATCGAAGTTATAAGCTGCACTAATTACACAGCATTAAATATTATATATTGAAGTAGGCATCACACTATACTAATCTTGATATTATAGTCTTACCAAATACCAATGTGCATGTGTCAGATACAGGCTGCCTCGGACCAGTGTCACCCCTCAAATGCTTATTACCTCCAGTTACCACAACTTCACACTGCGTTGGGTGGATGCCAGCAACATGCCATGCTCTAGGCTTCTCACTGACTGAAAACTTTAAAAAAAATTTAAAGTAATTGATAAACTTATTGTCCAGCACCTCAGTCCACTTAGGTGTGACTTTATCAAATTCCAATATCCAAATTGATCTGTGGCAGATTTCTTCATCTGTTTCCTTTTCATATTTAGCCTTTCCCCACAGCAATAATATCTGTTGTTTCCAGTGACCAGCAATACAACATGAAGGCTGAAGCGATGTAAAGGAGAAGAACCGACAGGGAATTGGCCAGGGCTGCTCTGGAGATTGTGGTTTGATAGGACCAGTCCAGCTCTGTGATTGGGAAATTTCTTTGTTAGAAAATTTTTACCCGCTGGAGCAATGAAAAATTACAGTGCAATAATAGACTCACATTTTGATCCAGGTTGAGCACCCAAAGTTCGTTGTTACGATCATGCTCTCCTTTACCACCAAACATTGCAGCTCTTTCATCATCAATCCTTGCCATGCGATGTCCTCCTCTGGGAGATGGGCGAATGTCTGATTGCTTCAAAGGGGCTGTCCAGCACTCTAACACCAAATTACTAAGCATTAAATGTGTTCTCTTACAAAACAGAATAAACTGAACATAGTAGCATGCAGACACCATGCGCCTATATGCATAATCGGTGCATATGAAAACACGTTATACGTACCTATACTGTCTGTGTCTGAAGATACATATACAAATCATCAGACAACAACTCTGATTTTAATTCCACTATAAATACACCTGGTCATGCCCTCAGTGTCAAATATCTTATTATTATTTTCAGTGCAATTGGTGCTCAAAGAAAATTTTTGCTATCTAGAGCCCTAAATTGATTTTACAAGCTTCAAGCGAATAGCTTGTAAGAACCAAATAGTGCATGGTCAGGCTTTGCACAGAGTTAGGGTTTGAATCGGTTGAAGGTTGCAAAATTTCCCAGGAAAAGTTTTCAATGTCATGACGTAGAGGTCAGAATCAAACACAGCTGCTTAAAATTGAGAAAGCCAAGCACTCCATAAGTTAATTTTTCCTATGGCAGCCTCTACAAAGCTTTGCAAAGCAATTATTCGACACTACTCCTAGTTGGTATGTAGGGCTCTTGATATGATAGACAGTAGATGGCTCGACTCAACTAATGTGTTCTTAGATTGCAAGTTAGTTTCATTGGCACCAAGTGCGCAAAAATCATGCATGGTGTTCAAAAATTATGAGCATGGGCTGGGGTGCTTGAAAAAATGTATATAGCCATGCAGCCAGTTTGCATGCAGCGAGATGAAAGTTGCTGTAGGTAACGTGTGTAACAGTATCTTGTTGTCTAATCAGTCATAAGCGTCCATAATATTGTCAAGTGACTATTATCTTAAGACACTCGCATTTCTTTGTCTACAAAATAATCAAAGGAATAGCTACAAGCTGCAAATTCCCGATACAGAGGGTATAGATGCATGTGCGTGCCAGCAAATTCACATGATTATAGGTGCATGGTGTCTACTCTGTTTTTTTTGCTGAGCACTAACTTTTGACAAGATCAAAATTAAAGTACTCGTTGTTCCATCCATAGAAGTTGTTTGGTGCCCTAGTGTCAGGTACCCATTCATCAGCCCAAGGATCTTCCTTTCTTTTATTCCATCTTGTGTTTGAGCCAACTCCACCAAATACGCATAGCTTGTTTTTGTGGAGTACTGATGCAGCATTGTAACGTGGTGATGGCTTACAATCGGTAGAAGGCTGCAAAATTTCCCAGCGAAAGCTATTCAATGATACAACATAGAGGTCAGAATCAAACATTCCTTGTTTCCAGCCACCAAACAGACATAATTGCTCTCTCTCTTTATCGTACTCCAAGATAGATCCTATACCATTCACAGGATAGCTTCCTTCTGTAGCTTGTCTAGACCATGTTCTAGTGTCAAAGTTAAACACATCAAACGGATGTTTATCATCAAATTCTTTTGGCAGATCTCTTCTAATTCTTTCTGGTTCTTCATCAGGTTCTTCATCATCAAAAACCTATCATTTCATAATAACAAACACTCATAAAAACAGTGTGGCAACCTTGCGTGTATTCACGAATACACACATTGAGCTGATTAAAAAACCATAATAGGAGCTAGAAATATTATCAACAGGTTGCCATGCAAGGTAGTAAATTGTGATTGATGCCTGCATAAAATACACGACACCGAGGAAGATAAGTATAGAATTGACAATAGTAGCTTCTATAGTGACATGAGAAACTCTCGAAACAAACAAAACTACTCAATAGCGGGTGTGTAAAATCGAAAGCGTGGTCAATACAGCAGAAAATTACCAGCATGCTCTGATCTACTGTTTAGCAGCCTGAAAGCCACTCTATTTGATAGACATTCTCATTGCAGCAGCAGTCACACCCATGAACTAAAACGGTATTTTTAGAGTTTTGTCTCACTTGTCGTATACTCGCATGTTTATTCTGCCACTCACATCATTTATAATTGTGTTATAATTAAAACAAAATAATAATTTCACGTGATACGTAAACCCAGCTCAGCCCGATCAGTCATAGTAGCATTTCCAGCTTCCCTATACATCTACTGCATGCAAGTTTGCAAAGCTGGATTCCCAAGAATGCAAGACTTGATTGCTTTGCCGAAAAAGCATACCAGTACTGTTTTTCAATAATCATACTAACTCTGGCTGTCGAAAATTCCCAGTTACTGATACAGTATTACATTTCCTGTTGGTTTCAGCGTAGACAATATTAAATTATACTACTGTACAGCACTTTGCAGGTAGGTTGTCAGAAGCAAACACCGACAGAGTCTAACTTGTGGTATTGATACAGTTTACACAATGCAACATACTTACATCTATTGTTAACAAATAAAAACAGTTTTGGAATGAGCAAGTTTGTGGTTCATTGTGTAAACTGTATCAAGACCACTCTGTCTGCTTGCCTCTCTGAAAGCACTAACCAAACTGCCAAAACCAGATGTGCATAAGCACAGTTTCAGTGACGTGACGTCATATTACTAATCTATTATTTAATGATAATACAAACCCAGCAAGAGTGGCGGAAAGTGACAATCTTTTAGATAAGCTTCCACAGTATTATGACAAAAAATCGTGCAGTCAGTGATGACGTAGCTAACAGATATATCGCTCAGTGAAGCCCTGCTAGTGACCGTCTTGGCATGAATATGTCTGATCAGTTGAACTTGATGACATGGCTTACAGCAACTATAGATCTAGATGCTTTCCGTGTGGAGGCGTGAAGGAATGTTCACACCGATAGCAATGAGAAAGTGACGCGTAATTGAGTGTCATGACGAAGTACCCGCCTACTGGGGTCAATTGTTTGCGTCAAAATGCGTGTCATGACGCAAACTTGGCGTCGTATTTGGTGTTAATTGACGCCTAATAGGTGGGTACCTAGTCATGACATGCAAATACGCGTCACTTTCTCATTGCTAGCGGTGCGAACATTCCTTCACGCCTCCATGCGGAAAGCATCTATATCAAGCAAACCAGGTATACAAAACCAAAAAAATGAACGCACAGACACCAGTCCATTGATTCAAACTAAGCAGTAAGCACAACGGCCGGTGTTGTGTTCAAACCACTAAAGCCGCCTAGCTTTTTCTCACGCTTACCTCTCCATAGACGGGTCCTAGCTCTACCGTTCTTTGTCAAATAAAATTATCGAACGCATTATACTTAAGAGCAGTAGCCAGTCTTGGAACGGAAAGATACTACACAGCTTCGCTGCGGTACGCACCTTATCTCAGTCGATCATTTGAACCCACCCAGTACCATCATTCATTTCCCACAAAATGATTGTTTTACAATTCAAAAAATCATGCTCTATCCGCATTGTATGTTCACGAGAGTGACGTCACGTATTAATTTTGGCGTTGGATGGCTTAGCAGTTTCTAATACAGGATAATTATATTATCTATGGCTTAATTTTTATTCATGCGCCTATGGACGTTAGTTTTATGCAACTGGGCTAGCTAAAACCTAGCTGGCGGCGCCGCCGGTTTCATCGTTTAAACGTAGAACGAAAATATACATCACTCAGTGACAATCCAGTACTATAATATCAGTAGCTCACATCGTGCACTCGATCATACTCTTCGTGGCCTCCCCAGACATAGAGTTTATTGTTAACTACCGCCGCACAGCCTCCATTCCTCTTGTCAAGTAGGTCACCTTCAGTAAGGTATTCATCGCGAAAGTCAGTCATACTGCATGGTATTCTTCGAATAAGCTAAAACCGAACTTCCTTACTGAATAAAATTATACAATATACAACACTATACAATAATACTATACAATACCATACGTAGGTGTGCGTCACAGAATACGGATGCATGCATGCGCATGCGCGGTCGAACAGGCTATACCTGTTTGCATGACATAATACGTACATTGTGTCGTGAGGAAGTTCTTTTCAAGGTGGCCGAACGCGAGTTCTGCGGGCCTCGGTTCATCGGCATCAATAACAGTGACGGCTCGAAAGACTCGATTCCATTTAGCTATACCGCCCCACGCAGGACTGAAATGTGAGTGCTCATGAACGGTCGGCACTGAGATGAAATTTACCCCGCATGAATGGTTTCTCTTTGACAGGAAATAACTTGAATTAAAACGAAAGACAGTAGAAGAAACTGATAACCTCTCCTAACAAAGATGCCCACGGCTGTTCACGACTACACCATGACACTATATGCATTAGCGCCAGTTGGATTGATACTATTGATGGTTTATATGGCCCCCGTAATGTCATTTGTCATAGCAGCGTTAACTATAATAGTATTACTCTGTGCTACCAAGAAAATACCACAAATTCGAGAAGGTTAATTATAATGGCATGTCTTATAAATTTAATTTTATCATAACTGATGATTTCTATGCTTAGGCACTAGTACAACCAGCACTAGTACTGGTACACCTACACTACTGGACCTTATGGAAATGAAAGGAACTGATGGTAAACCACTGAATATAGTTCAAGAGATTGCTGCTTATGACTACACAACATTCGGTATGTGTCTCCTACAAGACAAGAATGGAACAATCGTTAAACTGCTCAAGAAGAACCACATTCACGATGGTGCTGAAAGTGTTACGCAGGCCATCTTTCGGAAATGGCTGACAAGTGATGCACCTACTCGTACATATCAACACTTGATAGAGTGTCTCAGACAGTCTGAACTGGGTGCACTAGCTGAGCTCATTAGACTAAATAAATCATGTAGTCCATGTTATCCAAATAGTTATGCATCGTACCTCAGGAGACTGTATACAGGAACTAATTTTAAGTCAAACTCTCAAAGTTGGACTGGTAATGTCCTACTCCCAAAATGTGAATACATAGAGCTAGCAATAATTGAAAATAAAGGGCTACGACAAGGAGACAGAGAGGAGAGAATGGTCAGACTGGCACAGCAAGGAAGAATAGAAACTATCTTAAATCACAAAGAACCTATAGACCTTGACAAACTTTTTCTAATTTCACCATTGGTTGAGCTATCACCTCCAAGAGTACTTCTTATTGAAGGAGCCCCGGGAGTGGGAAAGAGCACACTTGCTCGTTATATTTGCCAGCAATGGGCAAATCGTGCTTCATTCTTAGCACAATTTAATATTGTAGTTATTGTTTACTTGCGAGAAGAAGCGATTCAGAATGCTACTACTTTGGCTGATATTCTACCAACTCGTAGAGTAGAAATGTCCCAAATGACTGCTTCTAAGATGCAAAGTTCTGATGGAGCAAATGTTTTGTTTGTTTTTGATGGGTGGGACGAGTTTCCTCAAGACTTGCAGATAGAATCACTTGTATCAAGAATAATTCGACAACCAGAAATGCTCTCTCTTGACCAAAGTACTGTTCTTATCACCTCTCGACCAGTGTCCTCGGGAAACCTGCTCGACATAGCTGATCGGCGAGTGGAGATCCTGGGATTCACTCCGCACAAGATTCGTGAGTACATTAAGAATGCTTTGAATGGCAACAGCACTCACATTCAAAAGCTTGTTCAGCACCTTGAAGAGCACCCAGTTATAGAAGGCTACTGTTATGTACCTCTACATGTAGCAATACTGGTACATGTATTCATGACATATAGCAAAGACCTACCTACCACCCTCCATGAGCTTTTCTGCAAGCTTGTACTCTGCTGCATAGTCCGAGAACAAAAAACACATGATCGATCAAAGAGAGATTTTTCTAAGGTATTTTCACTCAATGATTTTCCTGATGATCTCAAAACTAAACTGAATGACCTTTGTGTGCTTGCATATGAGGGGGTGATGCAGAACAGAGTGGTGTTTTACCAAAAAAACTTGCAAGACTACCACCTTCCAGATAATCTACCACCTTTGGGGCTCCTCCTGGCTGTGGAGGGCCTGATGCTAAACTTTAGCACATCTCTCTCATACAACTTTCTCCATCTGTCTGTTCAAGAGCTCCTTGCTGCTTATCATATATCACACATGGATTCTACCAGACAAAAGGAAGTATTTGAACGCATGTTTGGTAGTTCTCGCTTTCAAGCTGTACTACATTACTACAGTGGCTTCACTAAACTTGCTGATTTAACGATACGAGACTTTATTTCTACTTACTCACGAAAGCAATCAAAAATTGACGACCTTCTGCCTTTATTTCATTGCTTCTATGAAGCACAAGACCCATCTCTGTGTGAGCTAGTTGGATCCCGGTTCGAAAATACTATTGAGTTACATGATCGATGGAGTCCAGTAGATTATTTGGCTGTTGGTTACTTAATAAACTCACTCTTACTAATATCTTCATCTGATGACAAAATTTTTCTGCTGAAAATTAACGACGAATTTAATGATCACAAGTTAAAGCTACTTTTTCTTGAACTTTCAAAGTGGTCTACAGCTGATACGCCATTCTCTTCTACAAGAAAACTAAAAATACAATTCACAGGAACAACTATTACCGATGAAAAAGCTATGCTCATTGCGTCTCTTACAGAAAAAATGTCTTGCATTTCTAAGCTAGTGTTGAAAATGCGACAATCTAAAATTGACGATGGCGCTATCATACACATTGCACAAGCACTGCAGAAGATCAACTGTAGTCTCACTTTATTACAAATTGATGATGAAATATCTCCAGCTGATCACAGATGCAATGAACATGATGCCTCAGCTCTAAAGAAGATGTGTGAAATGAACAAGTCGTTAACACATTTGAGTCTTTCAGGAAGTTCTTTCAGCTGCTACATATTTCAAGGCCTTCAACACAGCGCTACAATAACTTACTTGCGCTATACCAATACACGTGCTAACTGTACAGGGGACACTGCTCAGGCACTCACTACAATGCTTCAAGTCAACAAGACACTTACACACCTTGATCTATCAGAAAATCACAATTATGGAGATTCGGGAGCTTACTGTGTCTGTCAAGGCCTTCAGCACAATACCACACTAGTCTACTTGAATCTTAGCAGTACAGAGATAACTGATAAAGGAGCAGAGTACATTGCTCAAGCTATAGAGTCAAATTGTTCTCTACAAGAACTCAAGCTCTCGGAAAACAGAATCACACCCAATGGCTTCGCTTGTATTGACGAATCATTGAAAGCAAACACCAATTCAAGACTGAAAATAACCAAGTGAAGAAAAATTACCAATTTTATGCCAGCAACAAAGAAGCAACTTGATTAGTGATATTAAAATATATAATTGTATGTACACCTGTAAATTAAATTCAGAATTCAACAACATAAATTCAAGTTGTTCAATAATCGATACCACTTCCCGAGTATCAGTTAGTGCCATGCATTCTCATGTATTATGTCCCTTTAACCCATTACCGTTTTAACTGCCATCTTTTGTGATACCAAGGCCCTTGGTAATACACATCATACTTTCTCAAAACTGTGTACTTATGGTTTTACACAAAGTGCATGCATGTGTTTACATCATTAATGAGATAATGTATACAGACAATTCACTATTGTGAAAAATCTTCATTTTGTAAATGCCTCTCCTCTACACACTATACCTTGTTCAAATACTTATTCATACTATACTATAGTTTATTCACACTACAATGTATGTTATTGTCATCTTTAAGTGCTTACCATGTATAGATATGAATGAGTTTGTGTAAACACACTAACATCCGTATGGCTTCTTCTGTTTATCTCTCTTTGGTATGCACGCTGATATTATTTGAAACTGTACTCATACACTGTTTGGATTGTGTGGCACAGTACTTGCTGTAACATCAACCACAATTGAAGGGCTCCGGTGAAAAACGGCAATTAAACGTTTTCCGTATATTGCGAGAAAACGAAGCTGGAAGTTCGGATTGTCACCATGCCGATGCAATTCTATGCGTATGTGACAAAGCGCTGATCGGTGAACACTATTAATTGTACTAGGGGTTCTTCAAGCATTGATGCAGTCTGCTAATGCATATAAACTGAAGATTGGTGAAAAACGTTTTAGTGCCGTTTTTTACCGGAGCCCTTCAATTATTGTGGTCTGTATGAGCCCGTGTAGCTACAAGCTCCACGTGGTTTATCATACTATAAGTTCCGTTTAGCATCAGATTTTCCTTATGTAATCATACATGATGAGAGGACACCAAACACACATTCCAGACTAGCTCAGCATGACCAGTAACAAACAACTTCTCAGTCTTACCTCTATTGACAGTAATGTTATATGCACGAGTACGTACAATCTCTACTTTCTCTATAGGTTCACTCATGATTCTACATTAATTTTGAAGGTTACGTGAAATAAATTCAATAATAATGCATGGGAATAGTCTACATGTAATCATAAAACACATATGACAGTATCAAACACAAATCAATAATATTCACGGGTAGTTGAATATAAATTTAGTATGTCATGACGATCTGTGC